>JAVHJL010000009.1:1800000-1982421 GCA_036971715.1 Arthrobotrys musiformis
GCGACGAAGCAGAAAGCTCGGAAGAAGAAAAGAAGAAAAAGTCGAAGAAGGAGAAGAAACGAAAGGATAAAGAGAGTGATAGGAAAAAGAAGCGGAAATCCTCAGACTCGGACGACGATGAAGATGGGTCCTCGTCCTCCACATCCGAACAAGACCGCAAATCCGACAAGGCGAAACGGAAAGCCGACAGAGCGCTTCGAAAGGCCGAGAAGCAAGCGAAGAAGGAGCGAAAGGAAGCTAAACGACTAAGGAAAGACGAAAAACGAAGAGCGAAGGCCGAGAAGAAGGCGCTTAAATCCGCAATTGCGGCTTCATCGGCGCCCTCGTCCACGGCATCCACTCCCCCAGCAATGCCCTCGGCGGAACCTGAGCCGTTACCGAAATCCGAGAAGAAGAAGTCGAAATCGCTACCTAGTTCTTTACATACTTCTGGAACGACAACACCGGTCAACGGTCGCCAAGCGCTCCGATCGAAATGGATTGCGCAGAAGAGGATGGCGGTTATGGATGCAAAGGCGCTGAATGAGGTACAATCTATCCATCCCTCCTAAGGCTATATTTGGGACTGAAATTAAACTGTGACTGACTTTTGAATATCTATAGATTCTCATGATCAAAGCCGCTTAAGATTCTCAAGCTTCAACTTCCCTTCGTTGATCGGAGCTCCTCAAAAGTCGATGATGCATTGTTGTTGGGTTTACTGCAAGTAGGAATGTTTGATATAAAAGCGATTCTTTGTTCACATTACTGGTTGGGTCCCGGTGTATGTGTCCCGTCCACATATAAAGGTGTCATGTTAGCACTTCCAGGTCAGAATTTATTTTAGTATTATACCCATGCATATTGTCTAAATAAGATGCTCTAGCTGTGCGGCATATACATAAAACATTGGATATCGGCATTAGCTTGTATATTCCAATCGACCCACTTGCTCTCTGCTCGAGCACAACAGTTATTATAGGCATCCGATGTTTTAAAACTGAAGACCAGAAGCCAATAAGCAGACTAATAAAAAGCCGCCAGTCCGAGTGTGCACATTGGTAAGTTAGCTACAAGTGTAAGATAGCCATCATGGGAACGACTGCAGAGTCGGCGAATAAAACTGAAACATGTTATCTGTCGAAACCACACACAGACTTCCATCTAACCCATCATCTGACACCATGGCTCTAAACTCTGAATCCGAAATCTTATCCAAGTTGATATAATATAACGCTCTGGAATCAGTCATGGAGTGAATGATGTTACTCATATTCCTAAACTGGCAGGAATAAAATTTCCCATTGACGGGCATTCTTCCGCTTGAGGTGTCCGGGGTCCAGGTGTAAAGCTCATCGATGGGCCGGTCGTTCGATGAGTTATAGTTGACGTAGATGGGGTCGAAACTCCTTACGCTCTCTTCATCTTGTCTACCCACGACATAGTCATAGAAATTTAATTGAACAGCGTAGTCGCCGAGAACTGTGGGATTCCTTTTGTAAGTCCAAACAAGAGATCCAGAACTCGCGGGACGTCGACCGAGGTAGTAATATTCATTGGAGATGTTGTATCGTAACGTCCATTCGGAGTAGGCTTGTAACAAAGGATCCGAGGGTTGGGTATCTTGGTTTACGGCAACGAGGTGGAGTCTGCCGCTGGGGTCGCGGAGGTCTTTGTAACCATAAACGGGTTTCATGTCCTTCATGAAGACTTTACCGGCACCCGCGAACGTATATGTTGATGTTGGAATCGGTTCGAGGAATATTCCCGTAGTGGTGGAGGGTGTTCCAGTTATTGTATCGGCTATAGTGGTTTCATGGCGGGTCGAAATACTGGTTGATTCTGGATGAGTGACAGTGATATACCTCGTTTCTGTCTTTGTATTGGGGACTACTGCTTTCTCGCAGGCTTCTGTGATCACCCCTGCTGCAAAAGAAGATAGTGGATCTGGGAGAATTGGGGTTCTAGGCTGTAACATCTCGATGTGCCGGATTGCCCTGATAAGTTTCATTCCCTTCCTCCAACCTGTATTCGGGACAGTGTTTGTAACTGTAGTAGCGGAGGATCTTACACCTGATGTGAAGGTATAGATCGTATAGTCTATCACATCGGGTGGCTGATAAAGCTCTGTGGAGAGTTGGAATGAAGTTGAAACCTCAACTTCGACGCCAGATTTTATGGTGGAAGTTCGGTCGGCTGTGGTGGTGACATCTAAGAGACTCGAGCAGTACCACTGGTAGCCTAATGATGTTATGATGTGATATGCATCGTCTACTAGGGTTATTGGTTCTCGTGGTGTGCTACTTGAAGAGGACGTTCCTTGACCCGTATGATGGCTTGTTGTTGGACCGGTGCCGTAATTGGATGTAGTCTGGGGGATTAACTGTCGCTGTGCTCTCCCCAGAGCTACCCTGTACTGTGGAGCCGGAGCCGGATGTTATTACAGCACTGCCTCCGGTGGTAGTATACGTCTCTGATACTGAACCGGTCCCTGTGGCTGTAGACGCGGATGATGTAACAATATCTGATACACTAATCCCATTAAGATCCACCGTTTCCAAAGACGCGGGAATGCTGTTGATATCATCCCGTTGGTCTCCCATGTAGAGATTGAACAGTCCTCTGTCATCATTCTCCAATGATTCCTTATAAGACTGATATTGTGTATCCCCGTATTGTAATTTTAGAACATCGGTATCGGTGAATAGGAAAGTAGATTGTATATTTGAAGAATCTGTTGCCTCGCTTTCATCGGCGTAGAGGACGACTCCGTATGCGAAACTAGCTGTACTCTGCCGCTTTTTAACTTCATGGAGGAACCGAATCGAGGAAGTGGTAATGTTCGGACGGACAAAGATCACTTCTGAGGAATTTTCAGCGTTGACGATTCTTCCGTCGGTTGTGAGCATCAACGTAGCCAAGCGGGTGCCGGGGGCGTCGAGGGGCCCCAATAGAAAACTTTGGGTGTTTTCATCGAAGAGGCTGTATCTGTGTTCTCCATCTTCAAAGGCGTGGAGTACAAAAGTTGACATTGGGGACGGAGGTGTCAGAGATGAAGTAGTAGTGCCGGTGGTACTTGTGCCGGAAGGGAAGGCTCCCCATTGGATAAATTCACATAGTGGGAGAACGTCCGTGGGGCAGCTGAGGCTTACGGTTGTTGTCTCTAGATTTTGAACAGTTTCGAATAGGGTGCTTGTTGTCGCCTGGCAGGAGGTTTTGGCGGGAAGGGTGAAAGACAGTAATGCTAGCAGGAAACTGCGGTTTAACGATACTGAGATTGGCATTTTAACTTAGATTTTATAGAATTGATCCATATGGCCATGCGGATTTTAATGGTAAAGCGCTGAGGGCTAACATATTAGCTAGGGAGAAAGGGGAACTATAGACGTTATCGCGATACTCTCTAGATTTAGATAGGCCATGATTGAATTGTGGGTGGTAAATTGTGATCCTACCGGGTGGATCTAGCGTATAAAACGCGGACATATTCGATTTAAAGTGCGCTGCTATAGTTAAAACATCTTTACAAATATCGCGGAGATTGGTTATTTCGCAGTTGAATAAGTTGAATAGGTATCGCGTGCAGTGAGCAGTTCACCTGCAATTGCAACTCCGATTTTCATGCGCTTCAGTAGCGTGCGTAATATGTGATGATTTCTGTGTTGATCGTGTGGTCAAATTTGGCACTGTTGAGAGCTTGAGCACTTCATTTGAGATATCTACTACTCGGGTAGATATCAAAGCAAAAATGATTACGGTAAACGGAGAAATAATAGAGATAAACACCACGCCCTTCAGTCGCCCTTTATCCATTGAACGAGGAACGTCACATGAATAGGTGCTTCAGCTGGGATATCGCAGGGAGAGTTACGCGCAGGAAGAGCTAGACCCCTCATATGCAACTTGCGTGCATGTTATTAGTTATCTTGTATGACATGTAGGATTACTATTCTATCATAATGATTGCCGGAAAAACCCTCGTCGGCTAGAACTGTGACAGCCCCTGAAAAGAAACTCCATCAGAAAAGTGGAAGTATTTACAGGCCAAAAAGCCCCTTGACCTGTTTTAGTGTATCCTCTGGATTCTGGACGCTATGACCATCGACCCTGGGATCAGTATAGATCTCAAAGTCGTTCCCGCCTTCCATGGTCTTATCCCCAAAGAAATGAACCTTAGTGAAATACGGCTTTCCTTCGGCATCAACCTCCTTCTCAACGTGGTTCAAGCAGTACCTCTTATCCCACCCAGTGGGGAAGACGTCAAAACTGATTTGTCCACCGATACTGAAAGTCAACCCGAAGTCGGCAAACTCCTTTCTTAGAATCTCAACAAACTTCTCACGGACTTTGGCAGTCTTGTCGTATTCCCAGAAGTCCAAACGTTCTTGGTGGGATGCGTTACGACCGATAGGTGAGACATTGATCATTCCGTTACGGAATTCAATGAATGTACCACGTTTGATGGGGATATCTAGGTCGGCGATGTAGTGGAGGATGAAGCGGGAGAGCTTTTTGTATTTTTCCTCGCCGATGTATTGGATGAAGGAAGTCGAGGGCAGCTTCTCGCCGAGACGGAAAGCCGTGAGGCCGTTTTCGGGGAAACAGTAGTCGAAGAGAGTAGTGACTGATATATGTAGTAACGATAATTTGTTAGAACCGACATTTATATCAAATTGCAAACGAACGCGTCGGATTGGCGCGGGGGCGGGTTTTAGCTAACCGTTGACACCATCGACGCCGAGCTGTTCCTGCTGCTTGCTGAAATCGCTGCCACCGACGTAACCAACGACAACCTTTGAGCGGAGGTCAGCTAGGAGCTTGAACATCTCCGGAGTGACGAGCTGTGCAACAAGAGGTGTTAGTACGAGCTTAAATATTCAATTAGGATCGTGGGGGGAGCTGCAGCTCTTACACGTCGAGCAGGGGTTAGTGTCTCGTCGACATCGAACAAGACGATTGTGTTCTTGATCGGTCGCTCTTGGATTGGAAGGATATCAGCCATTGTGGAAGAAGTCTTTGATACAGAGTATCCGGGTAAGATTGAGGGTCTGGTGATTGGTGTTGGTGATAGGTAGGATGTGAAAGGGGAGGAGGATGAGGATGGGGATTAAAAAGAGGAGTAAATTGAGACGTGTCGGTTTTGAGCTTGCAATCCAGCTAGCTCGCTAGCTTGACGGAAAGCAACCAAGCTTAGCTTCTGGCGAGATCTGATCGATACCATATGCCATGCTGCCCACCATGCTGAGCTGAGCTGCTCGCCCTGTCTGGCCAGGGTAACAACCAGGCGGCGCCCATCTCAGGGGCATCGACCAAGCCGGCCAACATCAACATTTGGGCCAATCCCCGCACGGCGTGGTGAGCTCGGGGGGGTTTGATTCGGCTGGCAAACGATGGCTTACCCCAACATTCGGTCACCCACCGACCGGACCGCGAGCACCTTGTAGCCAATATTATATTTGTATTCGAGATAACGTAATCACATCGTGAGACATTGCATATGCTGAAGATCCTAGCCAAAACGCACACAAATTGGACTCAGCTGAGGGATTTGGTTGTATACGCACTGGAATCGAGCAATTGGTTGGGTTTTGAGGTTCTTTGCGTTGACTGAGGTTGCACAAGAGGACAACGCAAGGCTATCGTGACACAGGCTCAAAGTCGTCGACAACGACGTCTATCACATCCAGCTTTGTCTTTCCTGGTATACGAATCGGGAAATTACTGCTTTCGGAGATCGGTAGCCTGGCTAGGTACCTAGGTAGATACTTAAGTAGGTATGCCAGCCTCGTAGCATAAGGTCTGGGTACTGAATCGCAGTGCATATTGTATTGTCTATTGATATCTGTCAACCGTAAACTCTATAACGCCGCCCCAACGCTAAATACATTTGCTCTACCATGGGCTTCTAGTCTAATGTGCTGACTTTTTTTTCCTAGTGATCTAACTGACTCTTTTAACCGCAATGGCACCTTGGATGCCTCCCTCGTGGTAGTCCAAGAACCCACCGTTGAGGACCTTCTTGGTCCACTTGTTACTCTCACCTCTGGCCAGTACAATCGTCATTTTGAGAGCCATCCCTCCATCTTCCACCGCATTTTCAGGGAAAGGCGTAAAGGTCCACCTTCCAAATGCCCAATTGAATATATACCTTCCAGCGCCTTCGTCCCCTTCATGACTACTCCCCTCTGGTGAACTTGCGAACCATGCTATTCCCTTGATTCTGTAAACTTCATCTCTAGGTGCTTTCTTCAGCAAATCCAGAAACTTCCCACCGTCTAGCCCTTTCCCCTTCTTCGGGATTCTGACGCTCAAAACCTCCACCTCGTCGTTATGGCTCCCGTGTCCATGGCCATGGCTATGGGCATGGCCCTCATGTCCTTTCTCCTCCTCGACTTCTTCCAACAAACCAATCCGAGCTCCGTCGATTCCGAATACTAAATCCACACCAATGGTCCCCTTATCACTCCTAACCCACGGCGTCTCCTCGCTAACATCCCTGACTCTATCCACGCAATCGTCCAGCCGCAGTTCATCGCAGACCTCCCACTTATTCATCACGATCAAATCCGTGTATTTCGCTTGTAATTTAGCAGTATAGCTAGTATCCTCATAGCCCTTCCAATTTTCAACATCGACAACGCTGATAACACCATCCAAGGTGATCCTCTTGACTTCCGGGTCTGTAGCGGCCTTCTTTTCCAAATCTTTAGCGATGCGATTGACCTCCATCGCCAGAGTCGCAGGGAAAGCAGACCCAGATGTTTCAATCACTATCCTCGACGGATTGACATCACGAAGAATCTCGGAAATAGCATCGGAAAGTTGTCCGACGAGGTTGCAGCAGATACATCCGTTGAGTAATTCGGTGACCGAGGATACGGATGAAGCATTTGGGTTTGTGGTCGAAGTTAGGAGCGAATCAACGGCTACGTCTCCGAATTCGTTCTTGAGGATTGCGAGGGTGTAGGTTGGTGGTGGGGGCAGTTGTGGGAGGAGGTTTAGGATCAAGGTGGTTTTTCCGGAACCGAGGAAGCCGGTGATAATGCTGGTGGTGGGTAAATCATGTTAACTTCTGAGGGTATATATGTTTTTATGTAGTTTTGATTTAGGTTTGCTAATGGGGAGGAGGAGGAGGAGGTTATTTACGTGATCGGGATGGGTGGCGGGATGGTCATCGCGGGCTTGGGATTTGGTGCAGGATAGCAACTCGCAATGGCGGGGTCACCTCGGCCTCGACCGTCGTATGGTATACGTATATCTAGTGTCTGTGAAGGTAGATATGGCAGTGGATATCCCGCCGTCTATGGGATATAAAGGATCCTATGAACGAGTGTCGTAGATACGGTATACGGAATGAAGTCAAGTTCGAAGGTTCGGAATGAGTCGCGGTCGCCGGGAGGAAGCCAGTTCGGCTTTGAAATTTGGACAACGCGGAAATAATACAACACCGCTGCTTGTGTTGTTGGCTCCAACTTGGACTCCGCAAGCTAAGCTAAGCTAAGTCTTCTGGAGGATAGCTTTTTATTTTTATTCTTTTGATGCTATTGACATTATCAAGCTCGAGACGATGCGATAATATAATTAGTTCCGTCGAACAATCTAATCAATTGCGACTCGGCATCCGTGCATGTTGGCTCTCAATTGACAGTTTAGGCATGCTACAGTGGTAGGGCAGCCCACCCCGGGCATGGTTCCACGCAACTTTGGTAAGTACCAGATACCCCGCCAGGATCGTGATAGAAGGCCCATCGACTCCACTCGAATTTACTTGGTATGCGCTGACATATACACAGAGACATCGCTCGGCTCATTCAGCCGAATTCGCGAAGTGCTACGGCCATGCATGGGAGCTCTGGTCATCAATCTCTTCGGTTCCTTCCGAATCCCCAAGTGTGACCAGAATCATAAATAATACCACACCACTCGCACTGCAACTAGCTGCATTATGCCTTTCCGTTCGCTCAGGGCGAACATCTGAAAACACCCCTCACGAGCCCCAAGGCTTAAGGATCTAAGATGCCATGCAGATAGCACGATAGCTAATAGTTAGCTGGCTGCGTCCGCTTTGTCCTGTAGTCCCGCAAACTAGGCTTTTTGGGTGCAATTGGTAGCGAATTGCTCGATTCTCTTAGTCTGGTTGGCCTAGGGGCTCTACTAAATTCTGACCACGAAACCCACGTTTGCCCTAAAAAAAGTGGTATTTGCAAGGGTTGAAACGGAACCTCATGAACGCACTTCTCGACCGAGGAAACCCGTCGTCTATTTTCTTCTTTGATCATTGATGGCATGGTCGTTTTGTTTTTTTATATAAAGAGAGCTTGAGAGCACTAGTTTGCGGCTGAAGAGGCCTCCGAATTTTAGCTATAACTCCCTTCTCCAGCTTTGTGTCTTCCTCTTCCTTTTGAAATATTCGTTTTTGTCAATTGAGATCCCAGAGTCGACAACATTACATTGGCCCTGCCCAGGTCCTCCCACAGCGCTCCAAGACCTGTCACACCTCAAGCGAGCTGTGATTGGAAAACCACACATACCAGCCAGGACCCCGCAATAATACAACAATGGGCGTCCCCGCCGACCCCCCACCACCGGACTCCGCCTGCTGGGCCAAAGCCAAGACAATCTTTCTCGAAAACATTACCTCCACCAAAAAGCGCCCAAGTCAGGAAAGCATCGATCGTTTCCTCAAGGAAGATTTCCGCCTTGATAAGGCCATATCGAAATGTCAGACCCTCAAGACCGCAGCCGAGAACCAGTACAGCAAGGGGAAAGGGTCGAGGTTCGTCGGGAAGCTCTTGGAGGTATTGGTTATGGTTAAGGAAGTCGCAGACCCTTTTTTGGAGTTTGCGCCGGAGAGTGTTAGCATCGCTTGGAGTGCAGTTTCATTCTTGATTCAGGTATTTCCTTCTCCTTATCATTCATCTTTCTTTCTTTCTTTTTTTTTTTTTTTCTTATAGAAGTTTAGATCAAGTAGTACTGTAGTACTATACATAGTTCGCTTTTTTCCTCTAAATTAATGGTTATGAAAACCGATTTAGGTTGGCGCCAGCGACCTCGAGAACTGCGGATTGATCGCAGAAGCATGCACTAGCATCGCGACAGTCATCCTAAACTGTCGCCTCTACGAGAACCGCTACTCACAGGCAAATAAATTCGAGGCGGGCGATAAAGACACGGAGATTGAAATCATGAATGCCATCCCCAATCTTCTCTCTTTGGTGTTGGAGTTCTCGTGGTACATCCAGAATCGATTGAGCGAGCATAAAATCCGTAGGTCCTTGTCAATTTATATTCCTGAGATAACAATTTTTTAGAGACTAATGGCGATCTGGGGGGAAATATAGTACGATCGTTCAAAGAAACTTTCAACCCAAAGTTGAAGGATAAGTATGAAGAACTCCAGGAGGAGTACAAGAAGCTTCGACAAATTGCTGGCGATGCCTTCCAGGAACGGGTTATGGATATGATGGATCGTAAGATAAACCTATATACCCATTTACAATCACGAGGAAACAAAATTCTAATAATAATTATTAGAGTTGAGCAAGCATGGAGAAGAGATGCGAGGCACCCTCTTCCCGGCCTTGGAAGGTATCTAACACCCCCCATCATCACCGAAAGCCAGTTATCGAGCAGATGAAATTAACAAATACATCTAGACATCAAAAGCAAACTCGAAGAGATCTCAGAAATCAAGCAAATCCTCTCCGAAGGCCAAATCCGTGACCAATTCCTCCGCAACCGCGCCTCCCTCTCTCCAAACTCCATCCACGAATCCCAACTCAACATCGTTCTAACTCCTTTATCCCATGAAACCGAGAACCTCTGCCAGTGGCTCTTCCAGGACGATTACTACCTCCAATGGGAAGCTGCCGCTGTCACCAAGCCCGGCAGTGCTACGGCCGCTACAGCAGAGGGTGTGATCCCCAATACCTTCGGATCCCTACCAAAGCTAGAGAAAAACGAAATGCCCCACCCGATCGCCAACGCCTCCGAAGACGGAAACGACGACGAAGATGATGACGCTGCTCGGAGGGATGACGAAAAGCCACCGAGGGTATGTTACATCAAGGGCCGTCCCGGGTTTGGGAAATCAGTAACGGTAGCCTGCGCATTAACCCGCCTGGCCAAACCCGAAAGAAAATCTTCAATCTGTTACTTCTTTTTCAGAAAGGGCGATGAATCCACGCAAACTACTAGAGTAGCATTGTTATCAATCACCACTCAGATATTTAGCGAAAAGTTCGCCACCACAAAGTCTGAGATGGAGGGGTTCAATGCATTAGTGGAGAAGGCATGGCATGCTGCTGACGAGAAATTTGCGGATGGGATGGTGAACGAACGGCTTAATATTTCTCCTGGACAGTTGTCTATGCTGTCTAATGGGATCCTAAAGAAATTGATCGAGGACCTTGGTAAGACGCACAGGAAACCTATATACCTCATTTTAGACGCTATCGATGAGTGTGTGGACCACGAAGCCGAGGAATTGGTTCCTTGGTTATTGGAGCTAGCCAGATCATCCGAAAGCAACATCAAGGTCCTATTCTCTAGCCGTGACAGTCTGGGTTTGGAAAGCCTACTGTGTGGTGAAAGTTGGAACTCAGATGATAATGATGATGGCGAAGACGCCGGATCAGAAGACGCAGACGCCAGCGAGGGAGGCTCCACCACAGGATCTAGAACATCTGGCGCTACCAGCCAAAGCAACACCGGTGAAAGCGAGGATGGTGGTTTCGTAGATGAAGACAGCGAAGGCGGCGGAAACGATGAAGAAAGCGATGAGGATGCTGAAAATGAAGACGCCGAGGACGAGGGAGACGACGACGAGGAAGCAGAGGAGGAAGACAAGGGTACTGCGAAGAAATTCGGCGATTCAATCGTACTCACCGTTACCGAGAGGACAAACTCAGATGATATGGACGCATACCTCACCAGTTCATTGACAAAACTGATCACAAGGAGAATGGTGAACTATAGATTCGGCCATGGCAAGACTATCGATGTTAGTCGGATGGTTGAAGGTATCAAAAAGAAAGCAAATGGAATGTTTACCTATAGCGCCATGGTTATTGCAAGCTTGGGCCAACCGTCCTCGCTAAGTCTGGCACAGAGGCTGAAGAGATTACCGGACGGTATGGACGAGCTTTACAGACGCCGTCTCGAATCCCTAACAGCCGAGGAAAGGAAACTCGTTGCACTGGCGCTCAAACGAATTGTTTTCGGGTTAGGCGATGTCGGGACTGTTGAGATCGCAGAGCAGTTCAAACAGTCCTATGATAACGAGTCGAGTGATGAAGACGACAACGGGGAATCACGTTTCGATCTTGTCTCCCATGCCGCAACTAGTAACGCTGGGGACGACGAAGGCGGTGCTCCAGACGAGGACAAAGAAGTCGAAAAGGAAGAAACTGAGCATCTGAAAGTCACAGCAGAGGAAGAGGAACCTGCGGTATCAATTGTTGGCGGATCTGACGATGAAGACGAAGACGCAGACGACCTGCCGATCTGGCAACAATCTCTCGAAGACGCCCTCAACAACCCGGAAGTAGCGGACACAATCTACCATCTCGAACAAGCTGGCCGCGATTTCTTTCAATTCTCAGCGGAAAAGAAAACAATAGACGTTATCCACAAATCCGTCAGAGACTGGGTTGAAAATGAAGCCTCGAAGGCCGCAGAACGAGACAATAACAAGGTGTCCTTGAATTCTCTGTTCACCTGGGATGAAAAAACGCAGAGTCTGAGGCTTTCGATGCCCATTCCCACGAATTTGTTGCAAGCAAACGGTTCCGTCGACTTCCAGAGCGAGAGGGATGTGCATTTGGATATCGCAATTTATAACTTGAAAGTTCTGAATAATAGGAAGTTCCAAGAACAATATATGCCTGACCCGCAGGAATATATTGATGGAGATGCGGATGGAGAGGATGCGGACGACGAAGGGGAGGATGAAGAGGAAGAGGGAAATGAGCAAGCGGAAGATAAGGGTGAAAAGGGTGAAAAGGGCACTCAAGAAGGTGAAAAGGAAGGAACCGCTAATATTGTCGACAGCGAAGTCAAGCCTTCAGAAGGAAACTTAGATACCGCTCCTGCCGATACTGATGGCGACAATGAATCTAAGGAGGAAAATGACGAAGATGGCGACTCAGACGAAGAATCAACTACAGGAACTGAATCAACCGTGGAACCAAAAGTCGATGATCGCAAAACACTTGGTTATGTTCTCAAAACCACACACAGATATGAGGTCGTCCGCTGGGGTGAACATCTAAAGAAAATCGAAGAACTCTTCCCCCCAGAGGAGCGGGTGGGCCAAAAATGGGAGATTCTTTGGGAAGAGGTCACTAAATTCTTTGACCCAGAAACGTTCAACAAATGGGCCCCGCATTGGTTCCAATTCGCACTAGGAGAAGACGTCAAGGAAAGTTTCGGCGGTACGCTTTTGCCGCTTCAATTAACAGCATGGTGGGGTCTCTCTATGGTCATGGAACACCTTTTGGACGTCATGCACATCGATCCGAATCAAACTGATCCTAACGGAGACACCCCGCTCCACGCAGCGTTCCTACAAGCGAATCTAGTGGAGCTACTTCTTAAACACGGCGCGGACGTGAGCAGCCGAACCGCAGATGGGAGAACATGTTTCCAGCTAGTTTCCAGTTCTTCTGAGTTCTCCCACGACGAGATTGATCTTGAATCGCAGCCCATCCGGAGTGCTATCAAGGTCTTGAAAATGCTGATGGAGGCTGGTTCTGATGTCAATGATAAGGAATCAATGCCGAAGGAGAGACCACCTTTCTTTTCCGCACTTGTCGCCGGAGACCTCGACCTTTTCGATCACTTTATGAAACGTGGCGTTGATGTTCAAGCGTCTGACGTTACCGGGGTTACCCCATTGCATAAAGTTTGGAGTAACAACTCCTCGGCAACTAAAGAAGATAGAGCAAAGATGGCGGAAGAGTTAATAAAGGCCGGTGCCGATGTGAATGCAGAGAACATCGATAGCCAGATGCCACTATCCCTTGCTGTACTATTCCAAAACAAGCGCGGAGTAGAGCTTCTTATTCAACATGGTGCCGATGTCACGGATGAAGATACTCGAGGGTATCAAGCGATCCATGATGCAGCTGCTCCATGGGAATATGAAGACGATGAGACAGCCTTCGCGATTCTTAGAATGCTTTTTGAAAAAGGCGCCGACGTCAAGTGTATTGCAAAGTCTGGCAAGACCCCGATACTGCTGGCGTTATTAGATCAGCGCGTAACTATCTTCAAGCACCTAATCGAAAGGCTTTTGGAGCAAGATAGCTCGGGGAAAGAGTTTTTAGTAGGTTCTCATTTTGAAGGGGAAAACTTGTTCCACTCCGCCTCCCGAGTCGGGTCTTCACACGTTGGTGTGGAGGGCGCAAAGGTTCTTGCCAAATATCTGTCCAAGGAGCAGATACTTGAGATGCTGGCCCTGAGAGAGCCGGAAAAATCCAAAACGCCCCTGCTTTTAGCGGCTTTCTTTGAAAGGCTGGAGCTTGTGAAGTTCTATATTGAGCTCGGAGCGGATATTACCGTAGAGGACGTCGATAATCTCAACGTTCTCCAGCTTATTTATGACGACTGGATAATCAAGTCTATGCTTGTTAGCCCACCGAAAGATTGCTCTACTCGAATTGATATGATGGTTGGATGGATTAAATCTAACCCGGAGCTCATCAAGACTCGTGGCGATGAGATGCTTCGTGGCGCCATCTCAAGGAAAGCGGTATCGCTTGTCACGGCGCTTGTGAATGCTGGCATCAGTCCGTTGACCGAAGATGCAACCGGCTGGAATTGTATGGATCTAGCGATCGGGACTGGGTTTACAGCCGGAGAGTCTCCAAGTATTGAGGCCGCCATTTCGGAGTACAGGAAATCTACATATGAATCCAAGACATTCACGACACCAACTAGAATGAGCAGCACGAAGAAGAGCAAATACATTGAAGTTTCGGAAGATGGCTTGTCTATAACCGAGCCGGTGCTACCAGATGAAATTTGTAAGTGCCATGCACGTCGCGGAAGAAAATATCTAGTTCTTAGACTGACATTTGCCTTACAGCTGATATCGACAATGAAATTGTTGCTGCCGCCGTGTTCGCTGACTCACCCATATCCCCCAAGGTTGACGTATTCTACTATGAAGTCACCTTAACAATGACCGACCCCGGAAAACCGTAAGTACTATTTTCGAAAGCGTCATTAACAATTTTTGCCGCAATATATAACTAACCCATGGCATGTTTCCACTCTTCTATAGGTATGTTGCTGTGGGCCTGGTCGCTGATCCATGCCCAACAGACCGCACACCTGGTCTGGCATACTCAAATACCACAAGTTATGCCTGGCACGGCGATGACGGCAGACTCTACACTAGTCGAGTTCCGGGTTCATGGTACTCCTTCAGCACTCAGATACCCTTCAAAACGGGTGATGTCATCGGATGCGGTCACAATAAAGTTCTGAGAGAAGTGTTCTATACTAGAAATGGGGAGTATATAGGCGTTGGATGGGGGCTTGATAATATTACCAGCGAAAGATTGTGGCCGGCGGTTGGTGCTAAAGCGACGTTTTCTGCAGCGGTTAATTTTGGGGCTACTCCCTTTGCTTGGACTGGATTGGAGGAATTAAAGAACAAGACGGAGGAAACTAGGCTCGGGAATCTCGAAGCGTAAGCCGTCTATATGTGCAGCTATCGTACCAGGGAGTCTTAATTGGAATCTTCCACACGTGAAGGGCCCCTTGGATCGATTTATGCTAGCTAGGCTTTTTGCGCCTCGAAGTTGGCCCCCTTTGTACATTCGTCCCCTATTTGAGATTCTATTTACCTCAGTTAAGTACCTGTCTACATATGTATGTCCTTGCAATACCGAGTTTGTATAGCCGAATATCATGTCACTTTATCTAGGTGATGTCGAGGCTGTGTACACATGTGGCTATTGGGCCTGTTTCGTCGTGATATAATAATTACCTAGGTAATTGTTAAGAGCTGACCAGCAGGAAGCCAAGCAGTGCCGCTTTTTTTTTTAGAAAAAAAAAACAAAAGGAAAGAAAAGGGGGAAAAGAGAAAAAGGTTGCCACGCGGAATATGCTATTTCAAATACTGCTTTGCGGACACAATCAAAAACTATCACCCGAAGTCGTAAATTACGTTCCGTAGTTATAGGATACAGGTCGTAAGACGTTACGACTATTATCTCTTTGTTTTATTTCTGTTGTAGAAGGAAGAGCAACACGGAAAATGCAACAAAATGTTGGTCCCCAGTGACCGACAAACGAAAATGGAATTGAAAGAAACAAAGAATTATGCTAGAGGTTCATTAGATATCGAGCGGGCTCAGTCCCACTAATAAAAGTACAGCGAAAAATTTGTCAAAGTCATATACATTAGATGAGGAAAATGATAGCGATGATGGCACCAGCGAAGCCACCGATGCTGTAGTGCATCCTGGAAGCGGCACCTGTATAGGCCGGCGGAGGAGTGACCTCTGTAGCCGATGGCTGGCAAGAGGAATCTCCAGCAGCGCATGCAGAGGTGGCGAGGGTGGTAGGGACCGATGGGCATCCTGGGCCGCCGTAGCCGTCGCAGACTGGAGTGGTCTCAGGGCAGCTTGGGCCACCCTCTTCCCCGCAGCCTGGGGTCGGGGTCGGGCAATCTGGGCCGCCCTCTTCCCCACAGCCTGGAGTTGGGGTCGGGCAATCTGGGCCGCCCTCTTCCCCACAGCCTGGAGTTGGGGTCGGGGTCGGACAATCTGGGCCGCCCTCTTCCCCGCAGCCTGGAGTTGGGGTTTCTTCAGGAGGGCAAGCTGGACCACCTGGCTCACCACATCCTGGGGTTGGGGTTTCTTCAGGTGGACAAGTGGGGCCGCCAGGCTCGCCACAACCTGGAGTGGGGCTGGACTCTGGTGGAGTATATGGAGTTGGAGTCTCTTCAGGGGGGCAAGCTGGACCACCTGGCTCACCACATCCTGGGGTTGGGGTTTCTTCAGGTGGACAAGTGGGGCCGCCAGGCTCGCCACAACCTGGAGTGGGGCTGGACTCTGGTGGAGTGTATGGAGTTGGAGTCTCTTCAGGAGGGCAAGCTGGCCCACCCGGCTCGCCACATCCTGGAGTCGGCTCTGGTGTGGTTGGGGTCGTTTCTGGACAGGGGACAGTTGTGGTGATAGTTGTTGGTTTACATTCATCACAATATTTAGTAGTGATGACAGTGGTAGTGTATTGAACGTGTGTGGATGTAACAACATGGGTTGTGGTTTCTTCAGGGCATGGGACGACAGTAGTGATGGTGGTTGGCTCGCAGGAGTCGCATGGCTTTGTGGTATAGGTTGTAGTGGTGTAAGATTGATGAGGGGTCTCTTCAGGACACGGGACAACGGTAGTAATAGTAATTGGCTCACAATACTCGCATGGTTTGGTGATATAGGTAGTAGTAGTGACCTTGGTGGTGGTGCACGCTGGTTGACCGTAACCGCCGCAAGGAACCGGTTCGTCGGTGTTGCTTGGGGGGTTAGTAGTAGCTGGTGGGCCAGTGGTTACTGGGGGCTCGGTTGTGCATGGATCAGTGCTATGGACGCCGCAGGTACATGGAACAGTCGGGTCGGTGGTAGCCGGGGGCTCGGTTGTGCATGGATCAGTGCTACTGGGGCCACAAGTGCATGGGACATTCGGATCGGTTGTAACCGGTGGCTCAGTGGTAACTGGTGGCTCGGTCGAGCATGCTTCGGTACTTGCGGAACCGCATGTGGCATTTGGATCAGTGGTAACTGGCGGATCAGTCGTAACCGGTGGTTCAGTGGAGCATGGTTCAGTGCTTGCGGAGCCGCACGTAGCATTTGGATCAGTGGTAACTGGCGGATCAGTCGTAACCGGTGGTTCAGTGGAGCATGGTTCAGTGCTTGCGGAGCCGCACGTAGCATTTGGATCAGTGGTAACTGGCGGATCAGTCGTAACCGGTGGTTCAGTGGAGCATGCTTCAGTGCTTGCGGAACCGCATGTGGCATTTGGATCAGTTGTAACTGGTGGATCAGTCGTAACCGGTGGCTCGGTCGAGCATGCTTCAGTACTTGCGGAACCGCATGTAGCACTTGGATCAGTGGTAACTGGTGGCTCGGTCGAGCATACTTCAGTGCTTCCGGAACCGCATGTGGCACTTGGATCAGTAGTAACCGGTGGCTCGGTCGAGCATGCTTCAGTACTTGCGGAACCGCATGTGGCATTCGGATCAGTTGTAGTTGGTGGTACGGTTGAGCATACTTCGGTACTCGAGGCGCCGCATGTAGTAGCCGCGGTGGAGTTGATATCTTCTTGTGCTGGCCCCGCACTACAGCTGCTAGGGTTTAATACACAAGGGTCGTTTTCATCGTAATCATCTCTCTTGACGAGGATCCCATCTCGTGGTTGTACACTGGAATACCGGCGTTAGTATTCAAACATCTCAGGCTTCCTTATATTATAGGGAGGATACCTACACAGCAGAGGCTATGGGTACCAGCAGAAGTGCTGGTAATATAGTGGAAAGAATTCTCATCTTTATGGATTACCCAAAATATGGCTCCCTGGCCGTAGCAAAAGAATGTCGGTTGAGTTCCAGGCAATTATACTTTTTATCCAATTTATTAATCGAGCCTTTCGGTTGAGGATACTATATCTCAAACAATGTACGATCGTACAGCAAGTCTTTGACCGTCGATATTGTCAAAGAAACGAATGTCAAGAGGACGACGAAACGAAAGGATTTATAACAACTGAAATCCGTAACTGAGATAAAGCAGCCCAAAAACGAAGGACACTGCGCCGATGAAGAGAAGAAAAGCTGAAAAAAGGGACCACGGATGAACAGGCGACAGCGAGTATTTGTATGCATTGCCTCTGTACCTGCGTAGAAACCCGGCACTTGCAGACATAGGTCTCTAAGGACGATCATAATGCAACAATGCAGAGGGAAAGGAGGCCAGGTGGTTGGGCACATTGCTTATTCATGGCCATAAACAGGGGCTTCTGCCTTCTCCGATGTCATACTATGCGGTAGACGAGATAAATAAATTTTCTTCTTTTTGTTTTGCCGTTTTCCAATCTCGATAGGAGGTCCTCGTGAATGGTCAGTATTGCGATCCATAGGCTGTTGTCCACATTGCGCTCCTTACTTGGAGGTTTTGTTGGTGTTGCTTTTCTTCAAGTGCGTTACAAAACGGAAAACAGGGATCAGGGGCATACTAGAAATAACTAATGTTCCGAATTTCGTATAGCGGGGGCCTCAAAGAGGGCAAGCGAGCAGCATAGACCCATGCTTGCCGTGCATAGTGGGGCGATCAAGATTCCGTGGAAAGGCGCTCATGTTCAACTTCAAGTCGAACACTAGTTACCCGGCAAAATGATGCCGCCCAGCCTTATATTGGCAATAGGAGACTGTTCGTGGATCCAGATATATTTCCTCAGCATCAATTGCGCAGTCGCAGAGAAGCCTCTCACAGGCGAATTCGCGAAAGGTCGCGTCAATATCGATGCAGTCAAGTCGACAAGCCCTCTTTGAGGGATTCCCGCAATCGATATATCGCATTGCGGATGCATTGCATTAACATTGATGAGTCGCAAAATTTGAAACCTGAGCGCCTGAAGGTTAGTTTACCTAATCCCGAGCAAGGGTAATTATGTGCACCGGCCGAGGAGTCCCGTCGTTTCATAATGGCAAAGGGCTATCGAGCCGTGATCCAACGAGGTTGACTTCATGGGGAAGTTTGCATCATATGCTCGCTCGGCCTGCAAGACTGGCGCTTGCGCTCTAAAATACTTACATTGATAGGCCAATAGAAGTGCAACAACCAACACAGTTTCGACGAAAAAATCTCCATCTTGGCACACCAAGCCAGAACTAGCTTACGGAGATAGGATCAAATCGGTTTAAGGCCTAAGGCTACAATGCATACTGTTAGGGCACTTCGAGTACTTCACCCATCTCCACATAACCAATACCTACTAGCTGGAACCCGTGCATATATTTAGGATTGGCGTCTCGCGGCCCCGTTAATTCACCTGCTTTAACCTAGTTAGGGATTAGTGGTGAGACTCGAACGATTGAGTCGAGCGCGAGTGTTCGAACTTGCCTCGACCGTTCGGGTGCGGCCCTGGGATTCATTGCCGTTGAGCGCCAGCTCGATTCTCACAACCCGCTGTGATTATCGACCGGTGCAGCTGCAGGCCGCTTGGGTACATCAGAAGAGTAGATTATTTGGAGCCAAGTCAAATCTGGGTTACGAGATGATTTGCTTAACATCGAGAAGTATATGCAGTACTCATTAACCACACAAATCTATATATCAGACTGTGGTCTAAATCAGTCACTCTTTGTGCGGTCTGGGTACGAGACCAGTCTAAATCCCAACATATTGTCAGGAATAAAGCAACATATGTCCGCAGCATGTAGTATACCACAACCTATTATGAAGGACTGCAATCGACAGGCAAATTGCACGTATTCTGGTAACTCTATTAATATTTCCTCATATCAAAATCATAGATCGCTGGTTTTCCAATTTACACGGCATGTTGCAATTGATATATTAAGGCCCTATATTAATACATAGATTTCTTATCGGTAGACAATAACAACTTCCCAGCTATTCCGAAAACTTTCGGACATTGTTAGCCACGGCAATATTCTGTAAGCGAGGCGATCGAGAAACTCCGCACTAGTAAGAGGGAAAAATTTTTTTTAGTCATTTAGGGGAAAGTTTTGAAAGCTAGTTAGGCCTTAGGGGAAATCGCGACGGCCGTTTCTAGGCATATTACTTTGTACATAAGTACATACATACATGCGACACGGTTTGCCGGCGTTGAGGAAATGCATTACTAAAAGTCTCGCTCCCTGTAACTCAAGCCCACACGGTGCATGTGTTAATATATTTCATATGAGGTGACGGTTACAACCTTGACAGGTAGCCTCACAGCTGCTTTTGAATGTACTATACATACGGGCTAGTACTCTGTACCAGAATACTCAATTTTAGCGTCAGTAATATGCCCGCATACACACAGTGTCCAGGCTCGATAGGAAGCTATTTTTCTTCTCGGGCATTTGCGCTATCCTAGTGACAACCTATGTATGGTGGGAGGGTCTCTCCGTTTTTATAATCCTGTTCCACCCGCAACGTAAATTTTTTTGACCTTTTACATTTGAGTTTCTATCTCCCAGCCGCAGGCATAAGGAAGAAAAGAACTTCGCGATAATGCTATAGATGCCATAGATGCAAGCGTGTATGTGCATCTATCTACGGGACGCACACCCTGGTAGCAATGCTGGATTTTTGAGAATCACTTAGGATCATATCGGTATTACCAGGATAATCGTGTCGTTGATGCATGCGCATGCGCGAGTCCTGTTGACCCGCATGTCCTTAAATTAAACCTCCCTTGGCGCAGAACCAAAGAAAGTGGCGGCAGATCTTTCTCGAACTATACCCCATGCGAACGCGGACGGTATATGTGTCGAACTACTACTCCGTATGTATACCACCACCACCAACCCCCTGCCGAAATGAGAGCTCCGAAACATGTGTTGCCACTGACGTTGGACGCATCAGTGGAACCAACGACTGGCGGCAGCCAGCAGGACACGAGGCCAGCGATAACAATCAAGTGCGCTCCAATTGGATCCAACGTGGTCAGATCAAGACCCAATTAATTGCCCATCCTCGAGTGTGTACCTATTTGCTTCTGTATAGAACCAATGATAATAAATTGAAAAGAAAACTGGAAAAAGAAAATAGAGGAGAAATAAAACCAGAAACGTGTACAAGGGGAAGAAAGAAAAAAAAAGAATCAAAAAAATCGCGCCTCAATATTATTCAAACAGCATTTGGACATCATAAACGATAATAATTCTATCTACTCTGTAAAAGCAAATTGCATGGCCTCCGGTTTTTACGATTCAATTCATCGGAACTAGCTTATGGGGACAGAGGGCGCTATCTCACACTTTGGCCTCTAAGCCTGCCTACCTCAATCATATATCCCAATTGCAACCTGTCATTCAAGAAAACCAATTCCTAACTGGAGCTATCTAGATCTAGTGCAGCCATCTGCCAGAAAGCCAGCCCCACTGCCGGCGTCTCCATGGGTTGGAAACTTACACATTTCGGTGCCCGGTCTACTCGTATGCACGACAGCTGTCGACAGCCTCCCCGAGTTAGCCCTGGCTTTAGAGTCTCCTAATTTTAGATAAAAAATAGTTCCGCCGACAGCTTTGGGCCCTCGAGAACTCTGTATCGACATTCAGAGCTCTTCGTCGAAATCACAGCACCTAAGCAAATACGCACAAGTGCACGCGAATCCTGTCGAAATATTCAAGGCGGCCTCCCGTACCCACCCGGTCAGAAGACCCGTCATTTTGTTGAAGCTGAATAGGAAAAGATAAACACCCACCTTTAAGCTTTAAGCAAAATTGAGTGGCGGGGGCATATGTCGGTTGGGATAGCTTAAAGCAGATACAATACATGATGGGGCTCTAGCTCCTGTAATATGTCATATGGGAGCCTGATATAACAACCTGCTGAGACGATGCTTGATATATGATATATAGTAACGGTCAGAATCGGGTCAAACCAGCCACCTGCCATTCGAGTGATGACCTAAATGTGCGACGGAGAAGAAATAGTATGCTATAGATTCTTCGAATACTAAATTCCAAACACCTTCCTCTAGCTCTGCTTTGGACGTTGATATACTCGCGCACAGATATTAATTAATATATATATAAAGTCCCCAAATCCGCCCGCTGCTATACAAAAGGCCATGTTATTATCGCTATTAGGTACGTTGCTCTAAAAAAAAAAAAAAATTTAATTTTTTTTTTTTTTTTTGATTCAGCGGGAGAGGAGAGGGCCTTCATAGACAGTTCTACCAGAGCTGCGAGTAATCAGATCATACGTACTCCGTACCTCAGAAAAGATCGTAGGGCTGCCTTTAGAATGCTGTTCGGTACGAAAATATAGCCGTCTGAGGCTGGACGCCAGAGCTTCCTGCAAATAACACTACGAGGATCGTATAGATATTAAAGCAGCGTGGTCATATATATTTTTTGTTTCAAGCGGCTATAGAGCAACTTAATATACATACTCATGCAAGTATATCTAATGTCAGTTGCATGCGTCATTGTCAAGATTCCTTCACCTAAAACCACAATGGCGGCTGGTCCTGCGACCCTTTTCATTACACCTCGCCACGATACAGGATTATAATAGTACCGAAAATTACTGAGTCGTTGAATCTTTTATTTTTCTTTTTATTTTTCTAATTATTCTATTTTTTTTTTATTATTTTTTTTTTTTGCTTTTAAACTGCGGTGTAACATCCGTTGTTATACCCGAATATACTATATCCATATATAACGCACAAGTACGAGGCTTTTTCAGCCTTGTTTGCATGGTAAAACTGAATCTATTCAGTCGTCCCCAAATCGCTGGAAATTAACATCCGCAAAATGACGTGCGGACGCGCAGAAACAATTAGCTAACCTTTAGCTCAGAATCATCGTAGCTACGCAAGCATGTAACACTATAATTTAAGCCAGCGATTAAGCGCTGAGACTCAGCTAATCAGCCGTTCGTAGACCGAAGTAACTCGCTCTTCCCGTCGAATGTGCATATCCGGGAGATACTAGTGAGGAAATACTAGCGAATATGTGGAAGCAATGACCGATTCGAATATTATATTTATTTGAACTTCTGCAAGTTAAGCACTAGCTAGGTGAGCGTCAGGCCCTCCAAGTAAACTTAACTTTAGTCCTGTGTAACCTGGATGAGGCTTCGAAAGTAAAAAAAAAAAAAGGCGAGCGAATCAGAGGAATTGACATGCATCAATGCGCATCATACCTATACCTAAAGTTCCGCCTGCAGGCTGCCTAACTTAACGAGCCGAGATGAATTTTGCTCGCAAAGCCCTATTATAACGCGGCGGTCGATATTGCTAGCACAATAGCGCGATGGCGATATTGCAATTCAAGTCCAGGCCTGAATCGCTTGGCCTGGTCGGTCAGTTGAGAAAATAATTCGACATCGACTGATCGGGATCCTGAAGTCCTAGGCTACAATTCTGTGCTGGCCATATGTAGATGGGGCGACACTGCACTGACGATCGATTAGCTTTGGTTTGCCTCGAATTTCTAAATACGATCCGCATGTGTACATGTGTTGATTTTAAACATTTCGTGTAAGATTGTGGCGATGGTTCAACTTCGAATTCGCGAAGCCGCACAGCGACTTGTGTGTAAATGTATTGACAGTTCCACGACCAACCTCCGATTCGAGGCTGCGAGAGATGGGAACGTTTTCGATATCTCATGCCCAGATTTTTGATACTCAGTCTTGGTTGCCTTATTGGATTATAATATTAGTTTGCGGCTGGCCAGTGGCAGCTGCGTCTATCGCTACTCATGGCCCCTGACTATGGGGACCTATGTAAGTATGGACGGCAACTGCCAGAGCTTTAATTTTAACATCAATATCTTTGCGAAGTTCGAAGTCAGGTGCAGACCGCCACGCTGCTAAGTCATCACACTTCTCGGGCTACGAATAGAAAATATCTACAATTTTTGTCTGCTGACTCGACCCGCCAGAACCATACAAGCCCAAGACTATGATTGATCAATTGATGAGGCCCATAAGGATGACGTTTCCGGCGGGATGATTGGTACCTACATTTACCCGGATGATGCCGAAAAGCTGTCTATAGCTCCGAGAAGCAAGACACTTGATGTTGTACCCCGATGGTACCCCAAGCACCAGCCGAAACTCGCGAATCTCTGGGCGCACCAATAAGAGGCTTGAAACCCACAACGTGCAGCCAAGAAACGCCCCAGATTGGTCTGTTTTGACGTCCTGTCGACGAAATCCAAGCAGAAGGGTTGGAAAAACACTGATAAGGTCTGCCAAAGTTTTGAACAAGGCCGAGCTTCCGTAAAACTGGTTCAGTTGACGAAAATGGTGCGAAAATTAACCAGCTATCGATCGATTGCTCCGCCATTTGCATTTGCTCTTGGGATCCTGTGCTCCAGACCCAAGTCCCCTTCTTCCTCCAAAAGATATCGCGATATCGAGGTGCACTGCAGCATCGAAATGTGGTAAATTTTATATATATATACATCAGACGGGCCACTGTAGAGCTTAAGAACACAGGACTCCGACCAGGCGCAATCGTTCTCTTGTATATATATAACATTTACGATTTTTTGATCTCAACTCTTGCATGGCTTTGGTCGATATCGATTGCGACTAATAACCTAAGGATATATCGATACGCAAAGCTTTTTTAGCAAGCTCAAGACCCACTTGCACTTGTCTAAAGCTTCGATTCTCTTACTTTCATCTGATATTACATCCCGCGCGACTCAAGCACACGCATACAATACATTCACTGTTCCATCTATTAAGCACCCCACGAAGCGACCCGATAACCTGCAATGCACCCACCTGCACATTCACGAACCGAACGCACCTTTCGGTCTTTGATGCTCTGAGAACTGGCTTTGCTACTTTGGGCGATACCGGTTGGATTCTGGAACAGATCAGCCAACGGCGAGACCACGTTTCTGGCACCGAGCCCTACCCTTGTTCCAAGCTCACCATCCTTCTCTTCTGATTGCGTTCCAGTATATCGTGCGTTCGCAGTGGGACCAAGACCCAACCATCAGGACAAAAGGAATTCTGCTGAACCGCAGAAGAGAAAGGTAACCAGCGGGTGCATGTCTGAGTTTGGCTCCGCCGGCGGAACGTGGGGACAGTAATCTTGCATACCCACCCTGCTTTTCTTCTCTGCCAACTGCACCTCAGGCAAATTATTATCCTAGCTACATACATTACATACATACATACATCTCGAGCCATACCTTCTGTCACGGCGTACGACAACAGAACCACTTGTCGTCTTCCTCTCAAGCAGCCACAAGACCTCCTTATCCTTTTCGAAGCCACCAGTTCCATCCTAATCATAAGCATGACCGAAGACAAGACTTCTGGGCCAGCCGTCTGTGAGTGCTGCTAGCTGCTTCTTCCATGCCATAACGCTACATTTCGCACTTAACCTATATACTGTATACCAATTTGCCCTTTACATATCCGATTTTCTATTACTATTATTATTATTTGTACCCACCAGATACAAGCCTTCCATTCGAGCTTGTCATTGCAAACGAAGGCTTGACAGACCTCTTAGCTATTTGCATTCCCCGATACAAAAGATACCATTGCTGTTGCCGCCCCTCCCGAATCCCCACCCTTTCCAGGCAGACGTCGATGAGTATACACACACTTCCGTTTCTTCCTATTCTCCGACTATGGACAATTTAAACTCGAGGAGTTACATCGTAACCCGTCAGAACTACCAACCTGACCGGGTTAAACCCCAGCAGCAGCGGCGCCGACGTGCGTCTTTCAGCCGCCGCTCAATTTCCCCGGGCAAGGACCGCAAGAAATTTGTTGATTCCAAGCATGAAACTCACGAAGATTATGCTACAGCTTCAGCGCACGTTGCGGAGCTCGATGGAACGCCTTTAGCTATCGACACTCAGAAGGTTATGATGACCGCGGAACTCGAAAGTATCATTCCCCGTAAATTATCAAGTACCTCACCGCTTCCCTTCTCTTTGTCTCTTTTCTTCTCCCCTCCTCGGCTACGCTAGTATACATATATTTTTATCCTGAAGTTGGATATTAACTGCTTGTGTAGGAATTATAGGAAGACATAGCAAACGATCAAGTCCAACGACACCCAAATCACCTGAAATTAAAGTCAGCGAACCCCGTTTATTTCCAAAAGATTACGAAACTAGTCATATCGAAGACCACGGAAATCTACAAATATACCGGACGAATTCCTCGTCGGGTGAACTCAAACCACCTTCTCACAGCCACTCAGGCGACGCCAAAATCCGTAAAATGAGCTCTGAGACCTATAGGTCCAGTGCGACTACAATAGCACCAAATTATGTTCACGAAATTCAGGAACCCGATAGCCCCACTCTCCCACCTATCATGCCGAACCCCAAAGTAATCGCATCAACACCTAGGCACATATTAGGACTTGTCACACACCCATTGCCGGGGCCAAGTAGCCCCGGAGGCAGTGCTCTACCCGTTTTGCATAGTGACCGAGGGCATCCAGGGTCGCCGCCCTTATCAGCTTCAATGGGAGTAGGACGAAGGAAATCTTCTCGGACGCCATCCTCAGCATTGACAGCGAGCCCAAATCCTTTCCTTATGAGAGACCTCCCAGACTCGCTTCGAGACCTTGTACTGGACCAAGGACTTATTGTGCGGCTAAAGGATGGGAAACGAATTGAAATGGCCGCAGACGACGTTCAATGCGCGAAACAGATCCTCAACGCTTGGAATATCTACGAAGGCAACCTTGGGGGAGGGATATCTCGTAAGTTCCCCTCATTTTTGTGTAAATTGGCAGAATTGGGTCGTTTTAACTAATCTATCTTCGTGCGCAGACGAAAAAGCCTATCTTTGCATGCTTAATTCGAAGCTACCGAAAGATCAGCTAGCAGAGATATGGGATAGTTGCCAGACAATTAGCGACCCGCCAATGCCCCTCCGCATGAACCACTCGTTATTTCCAGAAGAATTCATCGTCGCAATCCATATGATCCAACAGATTTCCCAGCAGGATATGAATACTCTCCAGCACAACTTAACCGCCAAATCCCCACTCATGTCCCAACGAAAAGCCGTCACTAGTAATATTCTAATCAACGGAAACGCTGTTCCGTGCCCGAATGACCCCGAAAGTATAATTAAATTATTTGGTGGACGGGAAGGCGTGATACCTTCCCAGGCTGTCCTCGACAAATCCCTTTATATTGCATCATCTAAAGGGTTCAGAGCTGCCGCAGTTACTTTCTTGGACTGGAGAGCTGATATCGACGCCCTTAACACAGCTTCAAATAGGAGGGCACTACACACTGCATGTGAAAACGGGCACGAAGACGTAGTACGAATATTACTACAACGCGGGGCATCAGTCAATGTCAGAGATGAGGACGGCAAAACGCCCCTACATCTGGCAGCAGCCGACGGAGGAGAAGGAATAACGCGTATGTTGATCCAGTCAGGGGCCGACCTAAACGCGATGGATGATGAAGGTGATATGCCGCTACATATTGCCGCCATATACGGGAGCGCCGAAATTGTACCGCTATTCCTACGGGCGAGAGTAAAAGTCGACACACCGGGATCAGGTGGAAGGACCCCGCTGATGAAGGCTGTAATAGGTGGACATAAAACTACAGTCAGGTGCCTTCTGGATGAGGGCGCTCATGTGAACCATCGAGATGATATGGGGTGGTCAGCATTACACTGGGCGGTACGGAAAGGGAACGAAACCATGACAAGAATTCTGCTGGAAGAGGGAGCAAATATCCACGAGCGCACTGCGGACGAACAAAACGCAATATGCCTTGCCGTACATCATGAAATGAAGTCTTTGGTTCGGTTCCTAGTAGAGAATGGAGCCGCTATAAACGGGTACGGTGGTAATGGGATGGCGCCGATTCACCTTGCCGCAATGATGGGTAAAGAGGGGATCCTATCCGTATTGCTGGAATTAGGCGCCCTCGTAAACAATTACACGAAAGGGTTAGTGAGACCTATCGACCCGTTGTGGCAATAGGATGAATATGCTAACATTATCTAAATAACCATAGAAGCGCTATTAACTCACAAACAGCGTTGATGGTAGCCATTATTCAGCAACATGAAGGCATTGTTCGGATATTGCTAAATCATTCACATATCAACCTCGAGGCAGAAGATAGAAATCGCTCGACCGCTCTCCACTACGCCGTACAGAAAGGAAATATACCTATAATAAAAATGGTGTTGGACAAAAATCCGCGCCTAGAGGACATGAACATCGATGGAAAGGCCCCGATTGACTTGGCGAAAGACAAGGAAGTCAAGGATCTACTGAAAGCAGCGGCTAAGATGGCGAAGGTACCCAGGAAATTTTCGATTTAGAAGGTTATGAATACATTTTGAGAGAAGGATCGAGGCCGGTTTCTGGAACAGACAATCGAGGGACCAGGAGCTTCATGATCATCGAGTTCAAATACGACATCTTTATCCGCGACCCGCTTCATAGGCGAGATTTTTACGAATTTACGACCGAAAAAAAAAAGTCATGGGATCCTACGAGTGGTGGAGGGATCATTTCGGGCAGCGGCTGCAGGCGTTTACTAGTTATTTTCCTTTATCCTTTATTGCCTTTTGTTTTATTTTGCTTTATTTCCTTCTTAAATATCGATCAGAAATATTCCGGCTTCCTCTTTCCCCATTTTGGCTAACTTTTGAGCGACGCATTTTATATATCTCGAAGTTGACGTTCTCGAATGCTCGGATTTTTATCACACAGCGTGTATTATAGGCTTAAGATTGGTTCACGAACCCCCGTTGGACCATATTTTGTGATATCCTTTGGTCTCCCCATTTCTCTCTAGTTCACTCCGAAGGACAATATATATATACTTAGTCAAACCCTTTCCCTCAGCTCTAGAGCTGGAACACCCTATTGTATTCTATTATAAGTCGCATTAGTTGAGTGTATACCTAGTAGAAGGACATGCCGCAGCAACTATCCCGATAAAAGGACCAAACACCTAGCTTAGAAGAATGTTATCGAATCATCAAGGCCGACATTTCATTCGTTGCCATATATAACCGTCATATCAACTTTACTAGACCGCGACCGTACTAATGCCATTCCAACAAGCCTTCAATACCATGCATACAAGGTGGATATCTACATTCAAAATCTCTCGACAAAATTACAATAGCTCGTAAGAAACGTTTTAATGGATGTTTGCCTTTTAGAAAATTGTTTTCATTCCGTGCTAATCTTCAGGTATCTTCGACATTAATATCTAGTAACACATTTTATAAATTTACTCAACACGCGGACGAGTGGTGCGTTAGTATACATGTGGACGTCCATGACGTCCAAAAATCGAAAGTCAGCTTAATTCAGCTAGAGAGGACTTTATGCATCTCCACTAGACAAGCAGATGGTACACCCTGCACAGTTCACAAAATCGCGACCGCCGGTGCAACAGTGCCTCAATTCGTTTGCTTCGCGAAACCCCATCCCAAACCCAGCCCAAAACTCGCGATCGATATACGAGTCTGCGTTGGAGCAACACGAAATATCCAACAGAACGGGTTGCTTAGCGGCGGCACTCACGTCGGACTTCTGGCTGCTATTGCTACTGCGACTGCAACATGACGAACTCGAACGGGAATCGGATGATCGAACTTTGGGGGTTACTGTCGAGTACGTATAGTAATAAGATTCGTCTTTTAAAATTTTTATCCAACTAGTTAGCAAGACATGTTCATATCAAATGTTACACGAAAAGACCAGGTCCGTCCAATCGATCCATCATAAAGGTTCCCGCAACAAACCTTCAACTCTATAGACTTGAGAAGCCGCCTTTCTGGATCTTGTATCAGATCTCTGTCTGGATTTGGTTGGTGAAAGGGATGGGATGTGTGAGGTTTTAGGGAATCGAAATTTTCTAGAGAGATCACAGAAGTTAGACTCTATATCTCTGACAAAATCCATGTTGACAAGGTAACTGTGCAGCTGTGCACGTGTAGGTGCATGCGTACTCCTGACTGCTTCGCCGCCTCCGCGACGTAACCTCCTCCAATACTGTTTCTTCACCTAGTACTGGGGTTTCTTTTGTTTCGGACCAAGTTCTTTCAGAGACTTCGAATTCCATGTTTCAAATCTGTCTATGCTACGGCGCCGTATAAATATGTGTCTAAATCGTCTATGTTTTACTCTTTCCTGAAGAAACTGCAAATTCAGAAGAGGGGCAATTATTTGGCTCTTTCTAGGATAAAGTTAAAAGACTCTGTTTATTTCTTTGTCCGCAATTGAAAAAGAGAGAATAGTGTATTGGAGGTTCTTGGTGAATGGGGCAAGAGAGTAATAAAGCGGGATCTTTGCCGAAATATATGTACTTACTTACTTACATTTAATGTGATCTCAGTAACCAGCCGCTGGGTGGGTATAGAAGGCTTGATCCATGCCCCCACCTGACCCAATTTGATTCCAAGATTCTCCAAAACGGTCCCACCATTCTTCCGCCGTGTTCCTTGCTTCCCACCCCCGCTTCCACCAGGGGTATGCTAGTCGACTGGCCTGATTATCGAAGGCCAAAGGAACAAATAATTTTCATAATAGAGTTAAAGATAATAGGAATTTGACAACTGTCCAGCGTTTTGAAATCTTGGAACAAGTTGGAGACTAAATGTTGTCATACCGTAACATTTCTTGAATAAACACCCCGCCTTGACTACTTTTAGCTTGAAGACCTAGCTACCGAAGTAGCTGTTGAATAAAGTTGGCAGACATATTTGATTCCAAAAAAAAAAGTTGGCAAAAGGGCTAGTGAAGGATAGTAAAGTCAAAAATATCCAAGGATTTTGTTGTAGCAGTGTCAAGAAGCAGGGAATCTTGATAACAAGGGTAACCGATGCCATCAGCTCAGATTCTCGCTGGGCCACGTCGACGTAGAGGGTGATCACTTCGGCGTCTGCTAGGCTTGCGATATCCGCACACAATTGTACAACTGTCAGAGGGGCGACGAAATCCACTGCAAGCACTATAGACCTTGCATCCGGTTACATAAACATCGACATGTAACTCCCTGGCCTTCTCGATTCATTGATAGATGTACATACATCGATGTTAATATAGTATTATAGTAGTATGTTCTGATAGTCGCACTGGGTCCATGGATAGATATCTAGATTTCTACACATGCATGGACTGTGGCGATCGAAACCTTAGCGGTCTAGATATTATTCTAAGAAATAAGCGCGGGGTCAGAAAATCTCTAAAAATCGATCATAACATTTTGAACTCTATCTGTGAGTCTGGGCTCGTTCTCAACGACCAGAAGACGTACGAGCAAACGTCGGAAACATTATTCGTATGATCATAGGCTCAATTAAGCTTTTGTAGCAAGACGAGAACACTTGGCGCCAGGTTAATGCCAACTATAAATATTATAAATTGGGAATTGGGATTCTAAGCCCAACGAGGCACCGGGCGGCGAAGGTCGGTGTCAAGATAGTTTGTGACCATATCGTCCTGCGAATGACAAACCGCCTCATAAATTCGGATCTAGAAAGCGGGGAAACTGCCCCTTTCCGGCAAAAGTAAAGTAATCGAGGAGGCTCTTCTTACGTATGCCGGTATTGAAAGCTTCGGTTTTTTTAGGATTTACCTTCATCGTAAAGAGAGGCTAATTGACGACAGAAGGGGTGGGTTTGGCGGTTAGAGTGAAATCGCAATTTATGTTTTCTTGCGATCCTATGCATACAAACTTCAAGACGTGTCTTTGCAGAGATCAACCACCGCGTGCATGGCACTCGCGTCTTCTATCTAGGCGAACATATTAGCGGACCCGGACCTAGCTTCCAGGGCCTGTCCTACAAATGATCACGATGTATCAAATACCCAGACGTTCCAGCCGTCCAATTCTAAACCAAGTCTAGACGTCTGGACTTTTATTGGCTTACAGTGAACGGAAATCAATTCATGACGCATATGGCTTGTCTGGTACCTAGACCACAGGGGTGGCATATGGCTGGGGTTAAAATTTAAAAGAAATTTTTAAAAAGGGGAGAAAGAGTTCATTCAAGTTGCATTGGCCGGCGCAGCTGGCATCGAAGAGAAAGAATAGAAATCGATCGAGTGGGTCGATGAGTTGGCAGTAAGTAAATCGAATTTGCCCCCATATACATATGCCGTGGAGGGGCTAGAAGAGGTTGAATGTGGCCTAGCTAGATCCTCGAAGCATGCATGTCTGTAATATGCATATGGTGCACCCATCGACCCTATTTTGAGTTGTGACCTGGTGAGATGTTGGAAGTGAATCCAAGCCCTGTTTTTTTTTTTAAAAGGAAAAAAAAAAAAAAAAAAAAAAAAAAAAAAAACACCCCAAGCTCGACCCAAGCAGCTATAGCGGGATGCATCCCAGAGAGGACCATTGCATTCTGCACATCGAGCGCTTTGTCATCCCAGCACAATTCGCCACCCGAATTGTATCTCCAAGGTTAAGATTATCTCCCGAGACCACCCCTAGTAGGGCTTCAAGCTTCATCACGACCAAGTTGCCAGTTCACACTCGAGCAGCCATGCATCGGGCTTCGGACAGGAGCCGGCTAGGCTGCGCGTATGATGTTATGGCTATACGCGAAATAACACCACAGTTCATTCTTGCTACGGGAATTTGTATTTAACAATATATACTATCTGATCGAGCGGAGTCCAGTGTGCATCACGAACTCCATGCAGTCCTTCGCCATCGTGCGTCAATTGTGAACTGGCCTTTGATGTCTTCGGCGTAGCTTAGCCATATTTCTAACGATTTGCCAAATACGAATCCGCCACTGATGAGGTGTCAAAGCAACGACGATCTTTAACGCCCGAAATCTCGAGGCATGTGCATATGTACAAATGTATGCCTGGACTATAGTCGAGGAATTCGTTATCTCAAGGTCAACCATCATGACACGGCCTGGCATAGCCCCTCAGTCGGCTTCATGCTGATCATATCCTAAGTTCATCTAAAGTATGCACCAACAATTTCCCACCACCACCTTGCTTGAAAGCGGACGGACAACTATCCCCACCCGCAATTGTAATTGCATTGAGGGCGGAATCGACGCGACACTGAGCATGAACCTGGATTTTCTTTGAGGGGACGGTTACCAAGCAGTTATGTACCAGGCGCCTCAAGACCAGGCAAATGTAAGTTCCGGCCTCTGCCTTGCTTCCAGGGTCCAATTTCTCTTTCGGGAGGTGATGTCACTTCGCATCTGGCCGCCGCACTTTTCATATGACCTGCATATGCGGCGTCCTGTCGCGCGCTCTTTCTAATCCAATCAATGCACCAACTTCTGTGTATATTACTATGCTAGCAAGTCTCGGTACCAAATAAATGATGTGCCCATGGATACGATGAGCTATGTCGCTCTATGGCCAAACCACAAGTTTCGAGCCTACTCAAGCGTCCTAACAAATTTGGATTGAAAGGTTGACCAGTCTCGTATTTGTTCGGTGCATGAATTCGAAACCAATCTTGTACTTGTGGGTACACGAGAGATATGTATCGTGGCGGCAATGGTGGCGTGAACCAACTCAGCTCGATTAATTACGCCCGATAACACTGGATTTTAAATTTCCATGCGAAATTCGATACTTATGTGATTGACTTTTTGGTAAACGTTCAAACCAGGTTTGGCCATGTCAATTACAAGAGTGCATTATATTAATGTTGCAAATTTCAATCGTCAGCCCCTCGTAAGCTGCCAGTCCGCAATATTGATGCGTCGTCAACCGGGGAAGTAGTGCAAAAGCAAGTGCCTATACACCACGAGACCAGTGCCTATGTAGCAATATACACGGTATACTATGCACGTTATCGAGGGATCATAACCCGATATCATGTATCGCCGACAGGTCGATTTTAATTTTACCTATCTTTATCAAGCATGGTACAGTTCAAGAGTATTTCAAGATGTTGTATCTTTCTTCTTCTTCTTCTTCTCCTCCTTCTTCTTCTTCTTCTTTTTTCGCAGGTGAGGCGTCAATGTTTCGGTACATCTGCACAGTCTTGACAGGGTCAATCGCTACATTCCCAACCCTGCTTTCACAGCTCCCCATACGAAGATCCTTCCTTCTCAAGTCAAGGGGCCCCACCACGTGCCGGGGATTTCGACGACGACGTGGCAGACAGGTCCCTCTGCAACAAAAGCTGAGAAAAAACGAAGTAATTCAAATATTGTCGAGACTGTCCTTCGCAGACCAAGACAATATGACGGTATTCCTGAAGATGGCGATGGCGATGAGCCCTGTTAGGTTATGACCCCACCGCACTGGCGCACGCTCCCGCAAGAGGGGAATTTTGCTTCTTCTGGTTCAGCAATGGTACGATTTTTTTCCCATAAAACCGTTTCAATTGGTCCCTACGCGTGGCGGACCAACGGCACTGAGTGTTTCGGAGTCCTGGATTCATGAACCTCACCTGCACAAAGCGGGATTTTCCTTTTGCAGGAGTCTTCTCGAAGCCCCAAAAGAAAAAGGAATAGGGAGTTCGGCCTCGGGTAAGGTAGCTCCTCCCGTTGGCCACGAGTGTAGTCCGTTATTTATCCTTTTGTGAAGCCCTCAAACGGCCACGATCACTTTCTCGCTTCTTCCACCTCCCTCGGTCCAGGTATCCTGACTCTGACGGTGGAGATCGAATCTTTCACGAATTCCAAGGTGAGCGGAGACCTTCCAACTTTTCTTTCCGATGTACATACATGGTACATGTACTCTGTACATACCTGCATATGCACCATGCCAATCTATCTATTATTTTTGCAACAGGCTTAGGCTTCAAGCGCTAATGACCTGTGAAGTGTCTTGCATAACTAGCGGCACTATTACGATCCAGACGCAACAACCGAAAATCGACCGTCATACATAGTATGCAACTATGCAGCCGAATCGATTGACCGGCTATATATTCGAGGCTGGTCGCGCTTCTGAGGTCCGATACAATATTCTTTCTCCTCGAAGTTATTCCTACAGATTCATATAGTGCTTACCATATCGTCTTCCAGCGCCAGGGGCCTCAGTCGCAAGATTTACAACGAAACACGTTGACCCAGACGTGGTAATAAATAATTCTCATTATACAAAATCTACTACTCTTGAGTAGAGAGGGCTATTTAAGTAAACTCAGCCTTAACGATGTTGCTTTGTGACTCAAGGGATATCGCAATGAGTCCTCCTTTCGGGTTCCCGGGCCCAGTTGGTACTCGCCCGCCTCAACGACAGAGTCTGCCTTATACACCTGCAGCTTACTCTGGACAGTCCCACCCCCAACAGCAGACGCCGAGCGCACGAGCTTCCGATCAACGATACAATTACAATCAAAGAGTGTATGAGTAATTCTCAATTGTGCTTTCAAAAACATACCCGCCCGTTCATTTGACCCTAGGGATGTTCAATCCTGCGGTTTTTACATTTTCTGCCGTTCATTCTGACTTACATTTGGTGCGGGTGCGAGAAGGTCTGATGCGGCGTCATATTACCATACCCCGCAAAGCCATCCTCCCGGCTTCCAAGTCCCGTCGATGTCTCATATTACCCGTGACGTTGGACGATCGTGAGTCTTGCTGTGATTCTAGCCCCTTATTCGGCCTAGAGGTGCATTCTAGGCCATAGCGCAATCTCGTCCGATCGCATGTCGATTCGTTTATGAAATGGCCGTTATCATTTTTGCGTTCTCGATGGGTATCTGACCATAGCTGCCTTCATTTCACAAGACATCGAAGCTCTGGTGATTTGTCTGCCTCATATACAGGATTCGGGTCAAATGCTGCCGATTTGGAGATTCCATATCCCCAGCAGAAGCAAAACGTCGGGGCAGCCCCCCAGCAACCCAACAGCTTCTTCGGACCCTACGGAAACACTTTTGTCCCACAACCAAGGCCACTTGGTGCCTCTGGGCCAGTTGCCAAACTACCGATCACAAACGCACCAGTGGTAGATCCGCTACCAACGGACCCCTATAGGGCAGGGAGCTGGAACGCTCCCGAAAAGCTTGGATCTCCAGTACTGCCAACGCCCCCTGATCTAGGGAAACCAAATCCTCCAGTGCACGGGAAATCCAAGGAAGGTAGATCTCGGGCAACTATCAACATTACCGGATCGCCACCCAAAACAAACCCCTATAATAACCACCGAAAAGCGAGGAAAACGGGGGAAGTTGATGACCTATACTACTATCTGGACTATGACCGCAGGACATCGCCACAAGCCGACCCAAACAGAACGCTGCCAGATCTTGAAACCACGCTCGAAGCCGATGATCAAGATCATATATTCCAAAAACTAAACGACCTCCTGTCTCATGGCATGTTCAACTTCTTCGCAAAACACCAGTTCCCAATCCCGATTGATCCTGGGAAACGACGTATTCGTAAACCCTCCGATCGTGAGTGGCATGAATGGCTCGAGCTTGCAATTGCTTTGTGTGAAAAAAGAATGATTCCAAAAACCTTGTTACACAACGAGCGGATTAAGGAATTTGTCACAATTCTTCAAAACTCAGGTAGGGCTGCTCTCTTTCCTCAAAGAGTCCCCTCCCCTCTTGATAGTGGGCAAAGCTCACAAATACTTAATATCAGGTGAAATTCGACACGTCGTTGCGCATCCGAGCCGACCCCTTAAGAGCGACATGGGTGTCTTTCAATTAATTAGCGCAGGAATACATGTCGCCCAAATCATCAAGGATTGGGACGGTATGGAAGAAATGCTCAAGATTAAGGAGAACACCGAGAATATTATTGCCAAAAGGCGGCGTAGAAGGGAGAGTATCAAAAAGCACGTTCGTTTTTTAGAGCAATATGCTGAATCCGAGGGTCTCGATTGAGCATCTGCTGTTGTTTGATATTTCCTTTCGCATTTTCTCGGTGTTCGGGATTTGCTTTTCTTCTGTTTTCGTTCGCATGGGAGGCCAGAATTTTTTTTATTTTATTTTTTTTTATGAATGCCCTTGAACTTTGATCTTTCCAAGTTTCCAGAAGTTTCCCGGAACAGTTCTTTCAGACGGACAGCTGGACTCTACCCTAGGATCGATTACACCACGGAATTTTGGACCTACCGCTCTTCGAATCTTAGGAACCGGATAAGGACCTCTTCCTCCCAATACAAAGAATTACAATTTACGGCCCAGCCTCCCTTGGTGTTATTTTTCCAGGAAAAACGAAAGCTGCCTTCGGGAAATCCTTGGATTATCATTGGACCGTACATACAAAATGGAACCTCCCAAAAAAAATGTCTGGCGTGGAATTTTGGACTTCTTTCAAGCGAATCGATACTCAAAATATGACAATGTATACTGGACTTCCTTATCCCCATAAAAAAAAGAACCGTGGACCGGCCTGCCTGGGATTTACTTGTTGATTTGGCTCCTTTCATACCGCCGGCTGTTTGCCTCCTCTTTTCCTCCTTCTCTTTTTTAAACTTCAGTTTCTAGACCCGATATATACACAAATACTACCAACCTATGTACTGTTTTTTTGTAGCCCTTTGGTTTTGTATGACTATACTAGCTCTTATAACCTTCTTATCAAACCATTTCCACTTATCGAGCTGTTGTACACATCTTCTCTGTTGTTCGCCCCATTCATTCACGAAAGCATGTTTATACGACTTACAATGACGAAACGATTAATGATCCTATAATTTTCTTGATCCTGGCCGGTTTGCCGGTATCTAAGTTGTGCATATGAAATTAATTGGAAAACGGGCGAGGGAAAAGAGTAGGTACGGCTGTGGCCTAGGCGAAATACTTTTCTGCGCCATTACTACTCCTGCGCCACAGGCACAAAGCGCACTTGGTTGCATTGTGGTCAAAGTAAATGCATAAAAGTTAGTAAATTTAGGAGAAATCTTCTTGTCTGTGCCTTTAGTCGACATCGATATCGTTTTATCGTCCCCAGCGCCATCGATACATATGTGGCAACTTTTGGTCTGCGCCGGTGCCCTTAATTTATAATATTTATGCCTTTTGAATTTGCGGTATCGATGCTGCAATAAATTGTGATTTTGACTTTTGTTGCTAGTACGCGAACTCAGGCAATATTTTTGGAACATCGTGTTCCTGCCAAGGAAGGATGCAACCGCGCGTTATTGGCTACAGCAATTTCGCCTCGCATCTCAGAATGGCAATGGCAAGTCAGGCTCGTGGCACGAGAGCACTGCGCGGAATTCGAACTAACCAGCTGGCAAATGCGTAATAGGCAAAAAAAAAAAAGTCCTTTTTGAAGCGAAGTTATATGACTAAATTATAAATGAATATTCGAAAGTTTTGTTTGATTTCAGGGATTCGTAGTCTAGAGGGGTAGCCAATCGCCAATCCCAAAACCTAAGTGATAATATATATCAATATCTTAGAAATGCCTTCAAAATCTTCAGATCCAACAAATGCAATCTGAAGTGGTCCTCGTATCCTATCCGCCCGAGAAACGCCCCCTTAGACATATTTACCACCGCTTCTGAACGTCGGTCGTGCATATGTACAAATGGTCTGGAGCAATGTATGTATAAATTAAATGCATTGAGTCTTGAGCTGGTTAGTCTAGATCAATGTTCGGGTTGCGAAGCTAAGGCAAACTTGCATTTCTGCAGATGTGCATAGCTCTATTTGGTATCATAAGGCGTAGCATTCGGGTTCGAAGAGAACGGTTAAAGCTGGAAATAGATCTCGCTGTATAAAATCCTCTGCGTTTCATGATGCACCGAGTCGCCCTGTCAGTTGAGGAAACGACCATTCTGGACGATGTGTGGTTGCTTGGACCCCTGTCAAAAATCTCCGGAACAAGGGTCCGAAAGGCTTCCTGGGACAGCAGGTACGAATTCCACCACTCATTTGCTACCGCCGCCAACGTACCGATTTATTTTGGCTCAATTGACAGCAAGTCTACGGCTTTGGTTTAAACAAGGGTTGGCGAAGCCCAAAGCCTTCAACCACAGACTTTCGACGAATCGCTTGTCGGGTTTGCGGTATGCAGGCGCGGCTTCATACATTTAGTCCCTGAGATCCAGCTATTCCCTGCTGTTATAGTTTGGCAGTGGTGGATATACAAAAGCTCCACGATCGCCCAAACTTTCAGTCATAGTATTCTCTTGTAGTATTCTTTCTTTCCGATCCTTGATCACGAGTTTTCATTTCATTTCTATTAATTTTTATTTTAATATTTCCCTTTTTTTATTTTTATTTTTTTTTATTTTCGACTATCTTTCTCAACACTTTCGACCGTCTAGAACATACGGCATCCCTTCGTTATTTAGTTACTTTTGCTAGCTTTGCTGCGTGCGGCAAACCCTTCAATTCGTCTTGAATATTCTTCCACGAACTACATACATATAGAACCCCCCCCCCCCCTTTCAACCCAAGTATTCAATTCAAGGCGGTTCAGGTAGCAGCCTGCGAAACTTATTCAATACATTCGTCTTACCTCGAAGTGTCGTTTTCGAAATTCCGTATCTACGCCAATCACCACCAAGACTTAGGTCTCTCGTTCATATTAAAAGTTATAGATCAGGTGCGCAAGATTTCCCGCAATCCTATGTATAAGATCCCATATGCATGCATGCGCACACATCCGTGACTATATGCCCTCTACATATCCCAAATGTTGAACATTGATGGTATCTCTAACAAGCATCTAAATACCTACAGAATCCCTGTCTCGTAAGCCAGACTTAGACGGGATCCAAGAATAATATATTATTCTCCCACAATAAATATTCATATCTGGAGCGCTGTCGAAATCGCGGCCTTGGATTAAATCAATATATCGGCATTAGTGTGTGCACGTGGTTCTGAAATATCCACGGCCCCACCTAGATCATCTATTCGACTGACATTTTGACGTTCGTTCTGGAATTCTCTGGCAGAGTTTATTATTTAAATATATATTCTCCGACTTGACTTTGGGACTCTCTCAAGCCCTATAGCTACTCAATATTTCCATCTTCAGAAGACGTCAAGCCGAAGGTACCAGGTCCGGGCACCTGTAGCTGACGACGAACTCCGGTACTCCAAGTAGTACTGTATTTGTTAAAATGGGTGGACTAAGGTGGGCTACGATTTTCCTCGGGGCGCTCTTAGTGCTGGGCACGACATCTAGTGCAGCCCCTATCAAAGCCGAGGGCGGTAATTATACTAGCTCCAGTTCCGGCTCTATATCTATAGTCGAGACGGCGTCGACGGGGCAGATTGAAGGACTTGACTTTCCGACAATCACATATGGTACGCAAATAATTGGGCCCACCACCAGCGCTGAAGAGGAGGAACCGGCGCCGGAGACAACTTCGGCAGATGATTATTTAGAGCCAACATCGACATCGTCGTTGTCGGATCCGGTGACTACCGAGGAGCCAACTACCACTGAAGAGCTAGCTACCACCGAGATGCCAACTACTTCAGAGCCAGTGACCACTGAAATGCCAACTACTCCAGAGCCGGCTCCTTCTGAAGAATCAACGTTAATTACTACTGCTTCTGAGACGTCAACTACTACGACATCAGACGAGGCCGTTTCAACATCTGAAGTTCTTTATGATCCCACCATGGCCACGACATCAGATGAACCCGGAATTACCTCAACGGACGCAGAGATAACCTCTACGATCTTGCCAACAGAAGAGTCCACAATCTCATATACTACTAGTGAGGCAGCTGAACTTCCAAGCGGCCAATTTACTGAGTCTGGCTTTAAAACTATCGACCGCCCGACTACATCTACAGCACAATACGAGAAATCGTCTAGTACAGGTGAACCTTCTACCTCGACCCCGTCAACCACCAGCGAAGGCGGACTCTCAACAGACCCATTTACTGAATCTGGCTTCAAAACAATTTATTCACCGACCCCATCGGAGACGATGTCTGAAACGAAATCAGTGGAGCCCGTCCAAACATCTACCGAGGAGGCATATCCAACCGGTTTATGTGGTGGGCTAAACCAACCCGATTGCGCGCCTGAAACGAGCGCGGCGCAGACTTCGAGCATTCTCACAACTTCGGCCGATGCTGGTATCACTACTACCGAAGCTCCCACCGATTTGTGCGGTGGGCTAAACCAACCTGATTGTGCTGCGGAGACTACCTCTGAAACTACTTCTGAGAGTCCTGTCCCAACGACAAGCTCCACCACTAAAGCTCCAAGGAGGAAGACATCAGTGACTACAAGTTCGAGCTCAGAGGAAACAACAGTATACTCTACAGTATATCTGACCTCCTCAGAGATCATTAGCTCTAGAACCACCACGGAATACAATACGGTAGTCGCTCCTCCACCGCCACCCCCTTCAGAATCTTCCTCGTCGGAAGCGCAAACAATTACGAGCACTGCCGAGTATGTGGCCTCCACTACGGAAGCCTCCGATCCAATTCAAATACCATCTCAGGGGGGTTCTGGGGGACCAGATATTATGTTACCATCCTCAACTTTGGATCCAGCAAATCCATACCCAAGTACCGATGGTGCACCAGCGCCAGTCCCGACAACGGAACAAAGCCCTGTCCAAACCGAAGTAGTTCCGGAGCCCACCGAGTATATATCAACGGGCAATCCGGGCCCTGCTCCCGATTTAAATGTCCCTTCTACCGCATCTAATAGCTTGGGGACTGCACCTGTTGATGGTGATCAGGAGCCAGCGACTTCAACCTCAGAGCTATCCACGGTATTCATTACGGAGACCTCTGCCACCATAATCGCCACCGAAACAAGCACCACCCTCGTTAGTCTTACTACACCAATCCCAGAACCATCTACAGTTGTCGTCACGCAAACTACTGTCGTCACAGTTGGTACTGATACAAGTACTGCCATCGTTACTTTGTCCACTACGGCAACCCCGGAACCTTCTACGGTTTTCGTCACACAAACCTCTCTCATCACTATCGGCACTGACACGAGTACCGCCGTTGTAACTTTGTCTACCAACCCTGTTGAGATTACTCCCACAGTAACTGTAGAACCTACTACCTTATTCGTTACGCTCCCCCCGGAAACAGTGACGGTTTATCCGAGTGCCACATCTGATACGCCGGAGATATCAGCATCCGCCCCGGCATCGTTCCAAACGACCACAACACCTGGGTCTCCTCCAAATCTCATCATCACATCCCTTGAATCATCATCCTCTTACGGCCCCGCTCCAACAGACGTGGAAGTGACCTCCCCAAGCAGTAGCGGGAAAACGCCAGTCGTGACATCAAGACCTACCCCGGTTACGACAGAGTTAATATCTTACAAGTCGACTATTGTTGAATACGTCACGGTCACAAATACCAAACAGCTAGTAGTCACGCAAACCAGCACCGTAGTCGCTCTACCAGCACCATCGACAGAGGAAGCAAAGATTCCTATACCAACGGATGCAGTTACCACAGTATCTGAAACCGCAACGGTTGGCTCAGATAGCGCTCCTCAAACCTCGTCGCAGGAGTTTGGTAGCATTATTAGGGTTACTGAAACGGTTACCTACGCGGAGCCGATACTTCCGAGCGATCCAGCAACGGCTGAAGGAGTAACCTCTCCATCGCAGACGAAACCCGGATCTCCACTTCGTACTGGATTTTTGCTAATACCCACTTCTGAGGACGGCCAATTGACTCCTCGGGGCATGTCAACTACATTATCAAAAGCCGTAAAGACTCTGACGGACAATGAACAGTATGCTCCAACGGCCGCTAGCCGGAAACTCGAGAGGGATATGATCCAACTTTTGGAAGTTAGAAGCGCCGCATCGCAAAATCTTGTTAGATCCCGATGCGCACTCTATCTGTTAGCTGTGGCGGTTATTGCGTCTCTGAGCCTTCTGCTATAGTGCTTAAACGCTTCTCTAGATTTCTTCCCCCTCCTCTTTTCTCTCGCCCTCACGACAACTTAGCTCTTGCATTACACCTCAAAGGCGTTAAATTTCCTCAATTGAGCCTATTCCTTATTTCTTTGCCGACTTCTCAAATATTATATTTAAATTTCTTTTGTTATTGTTGCATGTATACAGTCAATGATATTATATATAAAACTTGCTTGACGTAGCGCCTGGACTCGAGGCTATAAAACTTGGTGAATCTAGCTAGCCTCCTGGAGCAATAATACAAATGATTGGAGTCAGGTTGGATCCTCCTTCTAAGACGCCTTTACGTGAACAAAGGCAACGTTGCTGATGTTGTGATCTAGCCTCGAATCCAGGCGCTGGTTGTGATCAACTGTAAGGTATTAATATATCGCATGCAGCGCCTAGTCCCAGAACGGGCCTCTGGACGGTGATTAATATTGTAAATCAATCTACTAAATTCCGGTGACGAGACAATACATCCAAGTAGTTTCGAGACTCCTATGGAATGTAGCCTCAAGTCCGAGTGCCGGGTTAGCCCGCGAGACCAGATTAGCCTCGAATTCGGTCGACAGCAACAACGAATATTAACAAGATTCGTTGCGTCGACAACACAATTTTAGGCGATACGCAACGTTGGAAAATGGAACCCAAATGATTCCCTCTTTGGGACATATAAGAGCTTCTAAATATAGCCCTTCCTTCTGGGACTGAGAAGTGAGCATATGAGTGATCCTGGATCCACCTAGGCTTCCCCAGAGGGCTTGAAAATCCGTATTGACAAGGGACACCTCATTTCCATCAGCACAGCACAGTACAGCGACATCGATAAGAGATGTCGAGGCATGAGGTATCTATTTTTGGTGTTTCAGCTAATAGCGTGTGATCTCTGAAAATATTGTTTCGTTTTTTGCGCACCTGCAGGTCCTTTTTCGAAGCAGCTAGCTCTATTCTTAGAGTACGGAGCGAGTTTGCAAGGCGATGCAGCTAAGGGATATTTGGCTCGCTGGACGCCAATGCAAAAAAGAAAGGGAAAGAGACAGAGAAACCCCAAATACGCTTACTTCAACAGGGCAATAGTACTCACGAACACAACGCCGCGGTAGGTTTTCCCGGTTTATTCATCCAAGTTGCTCTATGCAATAAAAGTCCAACGGCCGTTGCACATTTATTTGTTATTGACGAAAGCGGGAAGCTCACCTGAAACTGTTTAGAATGTTCGAGTCGACAGCTGCCAACACGTATCAGAAAAACCGGGGAAGGTCATCGAAAAATTATAAAAAAAAATCTTCAATCTGAAACTCTAAGAAATGAGAGAACCAGGCAGCAGTGCGACAGGAATTGCATTTCAGCTCTCTTTCACTTCTGTTTCTTTCTTTCTTTTTCTTTTCTCATGGAGGGGAAGGAAGGAAAATTATGTTCTTATTCTCCTAAGCGCGCGGTCTAAGCACCCCTCCTAGTTGCATTGATCAGCTGGGGGGAATCGACCAATGAGCCTGAGATATCACGACTAATGAACGGCCTGTTTTGGCCTCTCGCATCCGTTCAGTTGGCGCCCACCTCCTTGAAATGGGTGTGGAGAAGGTCTGTCTCAAACGGACCAATCGTAGCAGTTTACCGGATACTTGGTTCATGGGTCCCCCCTTCCCTTCCCTTGAGCGAAAAATGAGAGTCCACAGTGCACCAAGGGTCACTCTAGCAGAAAGTGACGTTTGGAGCTACCAATTCCGTTCGAGAATCAGAGGTATCCTCTACATAGTGCCTTTCAAGACGGGATGAGAGAATATGCACTGATGAGTTGTTCAAACGGCGCAACCAAAATGGCAGTCTGGAGGTCTCTCATTTTGGAGAATTGTCATTGGCCGAAGGAGAAGGATCCTCCTCGAACAAGAGGGATGATTTCCTAACATCACAAGATGCGGCTCTTTTGATCGAGTTGGGCATGCAGGTCTCCAATGCCTTACATACATACATGGCTGTTGCATGTTGTGCAGAAGGGATGAACCCTCAAGCCCTTTCAGAGAAAACCCTTGAGGATAAAGAATATATGCGAAATAATTTATTCCGATATCAATAGATATTTCGGCTTTGTTTCGCATTCTGCAATTCCTATCAACGTGTAAGATTGAACCTGCATTTCGCTAAGGTAAGAAGCCCGATGCCGAAGGCTTTGTTTCACCATCAAATGGAATCAGGAAGTACTTTGTCCGAGGGGTATCGCCCTCACTTGTCGCATGTCTTTCTATCCCTCTGTCCTTGCCGTTCTTTCGATAAAATCCTCCCTCAAGCCTGAGAGGCAAGATTTGGCGATAGCTGTTCGGGTCTCGTCCCCTGTGCCTTCGGATCCTGCCACAGGCTTACTAGGCGCCTTGGATCTCAATGCCCACTGCAATTCAAAAACAGATTTTCGATGTTGGTCTTGAGAGACGCAACAACTCGATACACAGCACAGCTGAGTTGAATTTTCGGTGTTGGACAACATCTTTCCAACAGATTCATATTCTGGTCATTGGCTTCGTTTCTCAGGGATCAGTTTTATTATTCGATTCAGACCCTCTCATTTGGGTCCCTCAGTGCGCCATCAGGTGATTTCCAGCGTCTTGGGAGGACACCCTCATTTCATTAGGTCTCCACTTTCCGGCCCTCGCTCGCTGGGCTGGCCTCGTGGGCATCTGTTTTCACATTCTATCTATCTCGAACAAGGTCTACAAGCCGTCCTCATTACTCGAGTCGCACTCAATCTGAGAATCGGCTTGATAATGTTGGTGCCTGAGATCGCCCACGGTGAATCCAGCCTATCATAATCAGCCCCGGAGCTCAGGATAAGGCTCGATCGTCTAGCGATTTGGCCTGATAGTCTCTCCACACATTCCAGAACCCTGTCGGCTTCGTCATAATATGCGTGCGTAGATGCTGAGTGTATGTCAACTTGTTGCCGCTGAACTGTCGTATCACGGGCGGATAAGGATATCTGATTATGGAGAACCGACGAGGTTCCTGTGCAGATTTTCTTTTCTTTTATTTTTTATATTTTATTTTTATTTTTGTTCAAGGTCTCAGCTTTTATCGATGTCTCTTTGTCATAAAAGCGATTTTTGCCGAAGGGGCCCACGCACTGACACCCCGCTGGCTCCGCTCAAGACCATCTACGGGCTATCTCTCTCTCGCTTTCCTTTTTTTTTTTTTTTTTTTTTTTTCGCTCCTCTCGTCCCGCTTCCAAATCCTGTTTGGCGGAACCGTCGAGCGGGCTTTGCGTCCTGAGAGCCCCACCACACATGGCCTCTGAACTAACTAGTTAGTGTGCCCTTTTTCTTGGGAGAGGGAATTGTTCCTGTCGCTTTGATGCTTTTCAAAATTGAGTTGGGTTCATTTGATTACATACTCTACCCTCTGAGAGATTGAGAGATGAGAGATAGTTATTGTTGTTTTAAGCTTGGGTCGGCCATAAAATAGGGCCATCAAATATGTCATCGTATTTCCAAGATTGCAGCAAATTTCAGATTCCGAAATTCGAAATTCGAAAAACCCTTGTTCCGATGAAAAGACGTCCACTCTGCCCTGTCTGGCCACGGCCATGACCATACCTGCTCATGGGCCATGCATGCGATGCATGCCCACCATCCTGAAGATTCAGATTCAAGGAGGGTGAGCGGAGTGTCTTGCCCTCAGACTGGGTAACCAGTCAGGTGTCAGACCGTCTGCCTCACCCGTCAGTCGGTACGCAGCAAAAAAGAAAAGTGTCAGGACACACAATATGCTGCTAAAAGTGGGTGTGCATGCTTTTTCTTTTGTCCGGCTGCAGGCCTTTGAGGACTTCAGCCAACCACATCACAGCCCTCCTGCTTGGGTCCATGTTCTGCCCATGCCTCCTTGCTCTTGCTCCCGTTTCCTTATTCTCAGTCGCGCGCTAGCTACTTCGCCATACATAATAAGCACCTTCTACCCTTTCCTATCGAATTAACCTGGCCAGGGAAAACTTTCTGATTCCATTGATTCCTCCCCAATCGATTCATCATCCACCGTCATTTGTAGCAACATAATCTATTTTTTTGCTTTCCTTCCCCAGCCCGGTTTTTTATTCCCACCGATCGTTTACTGCTTGCTTGCTTGATTGTATTGCCCAGACTTTACCATAGTTGGACGGGAACGTTAACCCAGAATTAACCCGGACAAATCACAACGACCGTACGGAGTACTGTCAATTTGCCTGTCCACGTTTTCCTTCTCGCGGGCGCCTTCTATTTGAGTGGCCGGTCCGTTTGCCTGTCGCAGAATCCATAGCTTCCAGGTATCACATTCACTTTTCACCTTCTCACATCCCGCCGCTCCGCCTATTTTCAATCACGATCACCAGTAACCACCACCACCCCGATCTAATCTTCCTGGCTTGTCGCCCGACAGCTGAAGCTTGAACTATTATAACTATCGGCTACTGCTTCAGTCCTAATTTTTCAAAACGGGTGTTTCTCTTTCCTCTCCTTCTCTTTTTTCAAGCTTCCAAAACATTTTTTGCGCTCATTAGCCACCGCTTTTGCGAGCTAGTTTTGTTTGCCCGGTTACTTTATCCTATTTTTTATTTTTATTTTATTTTTTTTTTTTTCCCCTTCTATTCTCGCCGGCGCCCAGGTCTAGCCTACTTCGACTCGATCAGACTTAACTCCAGTTTTACCTTGTGCGCTCCCACTAAGCACCGAGCTAGCCTTAGGCGCCTGTGCAAGTTCCCCATCCAACAACCGGCGCTTTCACTTCTTTCTTTCTTTCTTTCTTACAACAAACAGACAGGATAAGGTCAGTTCCGCCATGCCAACTTTACGTTAGCAGCCCTTCCCTTCCCTTCCCTTCTCGCCTCTTGAGCGTTTCCGTGCATATGCAGCATGCGCCTGTGGCATCAAGTGCGGTCTAGTTTGTTTGTCCTCCGGCCGGTTCTGTCCAGGCCTCTTTTGTATAAAGACATTCGACCTCCCATTGTCATCCGTTCGCATCCCATCTTATACTCCCCCGAACATACCAATACATACCTACCTACATACCCATAACTGCCTCTGTATTCGAACATCGACCCTACCTCCCCTCCCAAAGATACCCTTTACGACAGTGACGTTTACAAAAGTTGGCCTGTTATAACACACTCTGACTTGCCCTTGATCAATTCCTTTCCTTTTCTCTTGCCACTTGATACCCATTACGTGTTTGCTCCAAGAAAGAAAGAAAACGTTGGAACGACCATATCACATTCGCACGCACACCACTATACTGCTTTCGATTTGCAAATTATATACCCAACATATCCTAACCCTGTGCGGCCAGACAGTCTAAATATCAACTCGATACACCTTTCTCTTCCTCTCCCCTACCGACAACCAATCTTAGCTCTGCGAGCAGAGATTCTTTTCGGACCAACTCAGATTTAATTAATCAATACTGAAAATTGGAATCAGTCGACACAATGTCTCCATCACCACTCCTTCCTAAATCTGCCAATGCAGTCTCTCTTCCACCTTCCCGACTTCCGGATACTCCACAATCTCCATCCTTTCCGTCCGAATTACCGACACCAAAGTCCGCAGGACTCAAGTCACTTTCCCTTGATGATGGCGTAAAGACCCCATTGACTCCACCATCTGCATACTTGGATTTCTTAAAGACATCGATTGTCATGAGGACACCTACATCTGCGACTTTCAGGGACGTCCCTCTCCCGCCGACATCGGCACCACTCTCTGCGGGCTGCACATGCCGTGGACGAAGAGCTATAAAAAAGCCAACCAGCCTATCGAAGAAGTCTGGCCACGAAAGCGGAAGCAACAACAGCAGCCGAGAGTCATCTTGCGATAGCACTGGTTCCACAACTGCCTGCTCGAATTATTGCTACTTCCCACCACCTACTCCATACACACCAATGACTCCGGGAACTCTTAGAACACCTCTCTCTGCAGGAACTAAGAGATTAAGGATCCCACCTTCCCCCGCATTCTCTCCAAACTACAACGCTGCCTTTGAGAGCCCCTTCCCGATCTACTCCTCAGCTACACCGAGGACACCGATTACCGAGGAAGATGAGGAAGAGCTCTTGGAGTCTGGGATCCTTAGCGCTAATGGCGAGAGGTCGAAGAAGTCAAATGCTTGCCGTCACAAGAAGGTTGTCACAATAAGAGCAGATGCTGCTGCCTTCTCGAGAACAGCACGCATGAAGCTCATGGCTGCCCCAAAGGGCAAGAAGAGAAGGGTAGACTAACAATCAAAAAAAAAAGAAAAGAAAAACCACAACGAATCAAAAAGACAGGATCTTTTCTTCTGTTCATGTTGATATAATATAGCTACTTCTCCTTTTGATACCTCTTTGCTATCTTTTTTTATTTCTATTTTTCATTTTAAATAAATGTCTGGCGATTAGCTTGTTAGGGTTGGCCTTTGGGGATATCATGACTGCAATTAATGGAGTTATCTTTTTGCTTGTCTTCTATTTCTTTACATATCAGATACTCATATACAATGTTGTCCTTTCAATTCAACTGGGTTGCCGGTTTCGTTCTTTCCATCTCTATCTTATGAAGGCATTTTATTATATACCACATCACACCTCTGTCCAAAAGATTACCCTTCAGTTTCCTTCCTTTTTTACCTCATCGGCTTTGGCTTTAGGGGATACACAAGAACTTACTACCGACTCCCTATGTTCACACCGCCTGTCGCATTATTTTTGTCATGAAGTCGGGAGCCTGATCCTCCTATCTACTTACTCATATTTGATATAATAACACCTTCCTGTCATTACAGCAAATGGCCTGCGAATTCAGGATAGCTAGTACAGTTGAGAATCTAGCGCTAACTTAACTTCTATCAATATCTACCCCCCATCTAAGCGTACCGTTCCCCTCCGTCGTAAAAGTGCATGCCTGTCAACTTCATTACTAGCTGCGGAAGCTTAAGCCAGAAAGACGAGAAACTCATCATCTAATCGAGCCTACTCCCATGCGCTCATAACCGACGGGTAGCATTGTTCGGTTTGGCGAGCGGTTTCCATACCAGACAGACAGTCCTCGAGCCACGTTACCCCAAAGCAAATTTTCGCTTTTCTTTGTCTCTTTGTCCTTTATTTCTCTTCTTTCGTTCCTCGCAGGCATCTCATCCCACACCCATAAGCCAACTGCGATGATAAAAGGAGCAAACCTGGGTAAAGCATCATAAGCTCATGGATTTTGCGCCCGCGCCCCACTCCCGGCATGTACGATCATAGTAGATCCCTTTTTGAAACCTGGAAACCTAGCATACAATGTCCGTACTTCACTACACAAGACTCCAGCCGAGAGGGCTGGAGATACTGCATGCGCCTCTAATCCCCTCCCTTCCAGCCGATCCATTCGACCCCGGTAGTTCTGCCCGTCATCAGCCGGGAGGGTAACAGTTCGTGAAGCGCCGGCGCTTTTTTTCTTGTTTCCTCCCCTTCTCATTCGGCTTGCTTTTCTTCCCCCTTTGTTGGATTATGGCACAACGGGCCACACATGCATGCACAAGTGTTGGAGGACCCAAACTAAAGCTTGAGCTATGATTTGCTTTGACGACGATCGTATACACTTTTAAAGGGGCCTGTAGGTGTGAAGATACATACGTACGCATATGTAAGAAATATTCTCCGTTGAAGTTAGTAATGGAACAACAAAAAAGAAGAAAGCTTAAGGGGCAGGTAGGTTTTTCTTCTTCTTTGTATTCAACGGGCGTTTGCGGTGTATGCTACATACCTGCACCTATCTTGAACACTTGGTAATACATACTCTTGCAGATGCATGTGGAAAATAGGTGGATATTCTCTGATATAACCCGCTCCGGACTTCCTAATGGCTAGTTACCTACGCATGTTTCCCGACATATCTGCAAATATTTGATGTTAAATAAATACTCCATACGTCGTAGATCCGAGATGAAATATCCGAGGAAACAATCCGCGAATCTCGAACAAAGCAATTACCTTGTTTATCGCCACATTTTAAAGGATTCGGTCGCGAGCCACGCGCACGCAGTACACAACTTGTAGAAGACGCGATGGAGAAAATAAAGCTAACAAGAATAAAGGGGTGGAACATTATATAGAACATGGCAGAAAGGATTCTTTTTTGTCATTTACAGTTGTAACGTTATCCTATTGCGGCTAGTATACAGTAAAAGAAATATATTACACCATACGGGATACCGTATATCGTTGCTATTAGGGATTTATTTGAGAAAGAGCCTCATTGTGGTATATACCCGGGCTATTTTATCTGGGAATCCAGAGATGCGGTAGCTCATTAGCGGTATATACCTAGGAATATAATATTGCAAGCCCCAAGGGGGTAGTTGCTCTCTCTCTCTCTGGAGTGATCTTGGGATTCTGTTACAGACGAAGGGGAAACGAAAAAGGGAAACGCGAACGCCAGAAATATGCAGGATGTAGTAATGGGTATCGGGTTATTGGAGTAATCCCCCAAATAACGACATTAATTATAAAATGCTCGGAGCTTTTCGAGGGGGGAAAAAAAGACACTCCAGTGTCGACTTAAACTAGAATAGGAAACAAAAGATAACAAAATTGTAAAAGGAAACAAGATAGAAGGAAAGGGGGAGAAAGAAAGAAAGACTGCAACCAAAGATAGCTAGAATATGGTGTTGAAAGTTTAGAATTTGTTTATTTCCATGGTCTGTAGAGTGTATCTACCACCAGTCATTGCACCGCCGATTCCAATAGTACGATTGGAGGCTGAGCTATCAACGTGGTTGTTATGCCTCCAGTTCGGAGTCACCCCATGGGTTGGATCATCGATCAATACGGTGATATCGACACTTTCACGATCGATTGGGGACCCTGCTCGCTTAGTGATTTTCTTAGAACCATTCGATTTGAGCTTTGAGGCGGAAGGGCCGAGGTGATCGAGTTGCTTGTTCTTATTTTGGAACAATGGTGGGATGACTGGGAGAGACGGGACTTGTTTAAGAGTCTTGTTGTCGTAAGTGTTCGAATCGATTGGTGAGATGGGGCTAGTATTGTTATCGAAATGGATGTCAAGGAAAGAAGCAGGATATGCGCTGTTAGCGGACATCGAGCGGCGACCATCGTAACTGTAGTCTGATGGCGATGGTGATGACGCTTCTTCGACATAGGTACCATATTGGAAGCGATCGTGGAATGGAGAACGGTAGCCCTCTACCTCCGTCATCTCAGTTGCTACTGATGCCCTATCACCACCGATCTTCAACGGCTGCGGGATGTTCAAATACTGCTCGCGAAGTTCGGGGGAAGTAAGTTGCGGGCGAAGAGTGTGCTCGGGAGGGGGGATTTCGATGACAGGTGGGACATGGGAGCTGGGGGCTAGTGGAGGGTTCGGAGCATCAGAGTTTGTGAACGCCCTAGGGTTTGAGGGGGTGATTGGGGTGTATTGATCGTCAATGTTTGTGCTATCGGTTGCCGTGGTATTGGCTCTCTCAAGCGTGACTTCATGTCTGAGGCTCGTCGGGGTCACTTGTGCGGGTCCCTTTGGTTTACCACTAGTTTGTACAGCGATTGGATATCTGTTCCCACGAGATTGCCTTTCGCTACCAGTGAAGACACTCGAGTGGATGGAAGAGCCGACAGATGTTTCCGAGCCCAAACTTCCTCGCTGCTCCTTCAGATTCTCATGAGAGAGCAAGTTGCGGAACTTGAGTCGGGAAGCATTTGCTAGGTCCTTGAAGCTAGGGTTCGAGTTCTTGCGCCTATGCTTCTTTGAAGAAGTCGCTACGTCTGAACTAGATGGGTCTATGGACTCAGAACTATGTCCCATGGCATCGGAGTCGGTTCCATGGATAGCAAGGGAAGGCAGGGGGGGAGTTTCACCGTGGGCCCTGTGGCGGCCTCGGCGGTTGATGTCTGAATCACTTGAGTCATCGTATTGACCAAACATTTGAGTGCTCGTATTGCTCACTGCATAATTTCTGCCAGCGAATGAGACGCCCAAACCGTCGTAAGTGTCAGACGGGGCTGTGACGATAACGTCAGGCTGATATCCGATCGTGACGCTTTGCTTAGACGAAACCTTGGAGTCAACCTTTTCATTCGATGCACTTCGGCTTCCCTTGCGGGAAACAACGCGGTTAGATGGCATACGGTTCCAACTTCGACTGCGTGCTAACCTCTCCTTCTTTCTATTCCTGACGAAGAAGATGAGAGATGCCAAGGCGGCTCCGATGACCATCCCTGGGGCGAATCCTGATGCGAACCCGCCTGCCGTCACAGCAGGACATTCGTTTTTTGAAATGAATCCGGCGAGTCTTTGGGCTTCGGAGAGAGCAGTCGAGTTTCCCCCATCCTCAGATGATGGGGAAGTAGAAATTGGCAGCGTCTCGCTGACACTTGTCGGCCAGCTATCGTACTCCAGCTGGCAGTGATTTCCATCGCAAAGATAACCAGGAGGGCAACACTTGCCGCTACTACAGCGGGCAATCTGTGACGGCGAGCTAACTGCCTCTTCGAGGGCGCTGCATTCTGAAGTACTAATAATGCGGCAGTCTTGACCAGTCGGGCAGCATCCAACTGCTGTGTTTCCAAGAACTGGTATGCATTCGGTGCCGGTTGGACAACAGAAGTTCGAAACCTTGGGGTTTGTACATCGTTGGCTTCCGGTTCCGCAGCTGTTGCTCGAAACTTGTCGGGATAATATAGAAAGTTCCGGGTATGATTGTATTGATGTGGGTGACGCTGATACGAAAAGACAGACCTGGAGGAATGTTGTCACAACCACGAATATTGAGGTCAACCTGGCCATCTTGTTGTATTTTTTGTGTTGTGAAGATATATCGACTATTCAACTTCACTTTAATTCAAAGTGCGAGATATATATCGATATGGGTATTGAACGACGTGATATCGGTGCCAGCCAGAGAAGGACGATCTAACCGGGCTCAGCTCGGTTGCAATGCAAAGAAACAAACAAAATTGCAAAAATTCCGTCGAATCCAGAGAAAAGCTGCCAGCCTGATGATTTCCTTCCCACTGCCAGGTGGAAACCTCAGGAACGATGAAATTAATATAATTCGAATGAGCGGATGTCCGAATATATGTATGTATGAGCTAAGATTTGATCTGTATAGTGATCGACTATAGCAATTAACTGTCCCGCTCTGGTCCCGCAAAGTGAGAGCAGTACCTGCTATCGGGTTTCGGTCCCTTATTTGACTATGCGCTTAGCTTTGTGCCCGATTCCAACGGTCAAATAGCCGAGTCCGAAGCTCGTGTCGTAAAAAATCGATGGCGACCTGAGGGTACGTCTATTGAGGGCACAAAGATGCAATACCAAACCAAATAGCAAGACCTTTAAGAAAGGGTACCGATAGAAACCAACAAAAGGACTAGAAGGGAAAATGCTTCGCTTTAATTAATTAATCGAAAGTGCGGATTCGGTTGATACCAACTTAGACGAAAAGGCTTCAGGCTCCACGTCTATAGAAAAGGTTTCGGTATATCAAATCAATATCGTAAAAGAAACGAAGGAGGAAAAAAAAAAAAAAAAAAAAAAAAAAAAAAAGAAGGCTAGAGAGAGAGAATACAAAGCGAGACCAACAAAAGGAAATATTTTTTTTAGCAAAAAAAAAAAAGTTAAGGAAATTCGTGTCTAGTGCCGTTCACGATGGCATTTGTGCAGAATAAAACGATGCGGAGAAAGGGTGGAATCTTTAAGAAACAATGGATGCAGGAAACATCGTAGAATATCAATAATTCACCCACAGGACAATGCGGTATCTCGCCCCTGCTTGATCGCGCTTTTGCTTAGATTCATCATGTGCGATCTTGTAGTCAATAGCTATTTTTGTTGATTCACAGCGTCAAGATCGTTTTTCGAAGCTTCCCTTAGCTACTGGACTGATATGCTAGTGCAACTTTTAATGCTATATTTGTACCTTGCATAAATGACTGGCTAGGGCAAGTTGCAAGGCTAAGGCGAGACTTAAAGTTCAGCAGACATGGGCATCGGCGTGGTGACACGAAATTGGCAGATACTGGCTGAATTTTTGACATTTGGGGGAGGCTCTTTCAAATTAGGCAAAGCTGTGGCCAATGAATTCCGGGAAGGAAGTATGCCAGGTATTGTGAATCTCTCCTCTTGAAACCCGAGTAACCGCCTACCGCTTTTTTGATTGGCTAGTCTGTTATCTACCCGACTATAGGATGTGATTACCGCGTACACCCCGAAGTTTTTTTTTAAGTGGTTTTTGAAGTACGGGGATTTCACACATATGTACATAGATACGAGGATTTTCGTGCTGGCGGAAAGATATAAGATAGAGCGTGGGCGGAACGTCGAGACGAGGCCTGAAAGAGGGGTCGATTACCAACATTTAACAAGTCTGATGTGGTCTGGTATTGATCAAGTCTTGGAACGCATTTACACTGAGTTTTCTGTTGATTCAATCCCAGAACGTAGAACCTTGATGGCTTTGCAAATGCTAAACCTTAGGGGAGTTCATGAGCTCATGGGCCAACGGTAGTCTGAGGGTCGCTCACCTATGCCTTGCCAACAGTTGGTTTTGGAACGAAAGCGCGTAAACCCTTGTCAGATATTTGGGGACTCAAGCCAATAAAATGGCAGGAAAACCCTATAGGACTTGGCGCTCGCCCCATCTTGTGCGTGTTCCTGCCTCAGCGCTTCTCCCTTGTTTGTGATTCGCTCAAGCCGTTGACACAACTTAGACGCCTTGTTCTTTTTTTCCTGCAATTGTGCAAGTTCTTCTCGAGTTAGACCGCAATTTTTCGCACTCTTGAATGAAGTTGTGGTGTCTTAGAACTGAGCATTTGGCTGGCCAGGGCGTACAGGTCCATATGAATATTCTTCTCCCCCCAGATTCGTCAATACTGGAGGGATATTGGACTTGATAGAGCGAGCACTGGGTATTTAGTATTAAAGTTTCACTCTTGGCATGACGCTTTTCTGGTTTTCACTAATTAGGGTCTGTTTTTTTTTTTTTTTTTTTTTGTTTAGGGAAAAAATGCCTTCCATGGACCCATTGCAGTTGTCTCGTGCCAGATTTGCAGACTGCCAGCACGATGGCCACCGCAGCTATTGCGGTTGTACCATGCAAATATGTAAATACGTATTGAGACGCTATAGTTCCTCCTACTGGCACCCCAGATTGATGCACATAAACTACAGAGTATTCGATTCTCCCTATTCCAAGCCAGAATTCGGAATGGGGGGTGTTCGAACAATATCGTTATAAAAATTGAGGGAGAACGCGCGCTTCAACCCGCTCAAGTCTATTGTTAGAAACTATTCAAAGGCATGTGCCTCACTAGGGATGCCTGAGCACCAGCAGATCCTTGGTTTTTGGCCATTTGAACAGGGAATCACGGAGTCTTGAGCCACACTGGCTGATTTTGCGCAATGTCTTGTTCATTTTGTCTTCTCGAACGTTTTGTTTGCTGGGCAGCTTATTTCCCGAAGCGACCAAGTTTAGCCATGGCGGCGATGGGCCCACACCTCCATGATCCCGTCCCGCCTCTCTCATTGGTGTAAAAGAGGGGGCATCAACAACTTCCAAATCCATTCTTGTGGAGGAAAGAGCAAACCTCGACGGGAGGAAAATGAGTAAACTCTGTAAGCCTCCGGATGCACGGGTCATCCCCACCCACCATCTCCATGGACTTGCATTATAGGGATGCAGAAACGAGATTTCTGCTGCAGGCACATGTACTAGATTCGAGAATATATCTTCAACTCTTTTGCCGCCATCACCGTTGCTCTGCTCTTCCCTTTTAATCCCCATGCAGCAGTTAGTTAACCCAGTCTGAGTGCTTCATCGTTGTCATTTTTTGCTTTCTTTATCTCGTTTCGTTTGACTTTTCTCAGGTAAGTGACATCGAAGCTCGACAGCTGTCCCGTTAGACAATTTGATATGTTGTATGTCGTACAGACACGTACTAACTCAGGATGTGAAGTTGTTCAATATCCAGGCCTGGTGCTTGATCCTCAGCTTCATTTGTAATCGATAGATCGATAACGGATTCTAATCGCCACAATATTGCATCCTACGCATCAATCGCATCGATTTTTATTTCATTCGCATTGTTCTGCACAACCAGCAAAATATATCAATATCATCATCCTCTCTATCGACAGTACCGATTTGAATATTTTCGTCTTGTCATTTTTCATTTCAGCACAGGTAAGCTTATTTAACATGTTAAATTTATAAACTTGAATTTAGCTGGTTGTTTTATAACGTATTGGTTGTTTGCATATTTGTTCACGCCTGTGCTATCCCGCTACGACCTCATATCTAGGGGGGTTGCGATCTTTCTCTCTATTTTCCCGAGGGCCCCTTATATTATTCTAATACGAATACTGCCTGGCCTGGTGGGCGATATCTGGTGTGCTGATGGCCGGCGGCAAGGCAATGGCAATACCAGGCCAGGATATGGAGGGAGCGCTTAATGCAACATCCAACACTTTTCTTCGATCTTGAAGACAAGCTGCTCCACACATTTAACCTCATGGATATGGATATTACGAGCTTTGCATTGTCAATGCAATGCTGCTTTCGTTTATGCGCTTTATCCTATACTGCTCTAAACCAAACCCCTCCTTTTACGGGTCACGCTTGATCGGGTTTGAAACTCGGTTCTGTTTGATGATTCGCGAATTCGACTCCAGAGTTGGGGGTGTATGTGTGGATGTCATGAGTTTGCAAGCTTCCCATTGTAGCCGATTGGTATCCGTTTGATTCCTTGATAGGAATACTAGATGCTATAGCGGGCATCGTGTATCTTTCAAGCCTTCGGGTCTTCGAGCCTTCGATATATTATCCCTATCGTTTTCATATTTGCTTAAAATTTGATTGTTACCCGGCTTCCTCCCAGTCCGTCGCTCCTTGGTCCCGTCTATTTTCCAGTTCATATACGATTATCGTGCCGACGAAGATCCCCTTGGGCCGCCGCGCCGCATCTAAAGAAGCCCATATCATAATTATAAGGGTATCTAAGATATTAGGAGTTCTGCCCTTTATCCCCCTTTGCGAGCACTAGCACTTTTGATCGTTTCTAAAACCCAACGTTGCCGAACCCTTCTTTCCCATTGTTATAACTTCTGGACAATTAAAACTAAGATTTCTGTTTAGATATATATCTCCAGGTCGAGGTATTCTCAAATCATAATAAACCAAGTAGCCGATTCCGAGTAGATCTCGCTAGATAGCTATTATTTCCTTCACAATGGCGACTTCGACTGGAATCAGACGGTCTTCAAAGCCGACCCTTTCTGCCATAAACACATCCTTTGAATTCACTTCACCAGCACTCTCGCACTCCCCATCTGTATTCTCCTCCGCAACAATATCCTCCATGGCTTCTTCTATATCACCCAGTTTTGCTATCCTTCAGCATCCTTCTCCACGTAGGCTCGAGGCTGTTAATTCCCCGCTGCTCAAGACGGATATGGACCTCCCGCAATTCTCCGTTGGTCGTCCTCTTTCCGCTGGTCTAGCGACTTTCTTCGATATTGAAACTTCCCCAACAGAACATGATAGCCCGGCATCATCCAATAGCGATTATTACTGTCTACGCCAAGGCACACATTTTAGGCAACAATGGAGTAACGTTGAGGACGCACCGACTCCACCACCAAACAACATGTGTCCAGTCGCTCCACCAAATTCTGCCCAGCGAAGTGCGATCAAACTTTGGGAAAGCCGGGTCAGTCGCGGAACCCCAGCACCCCCGAGCCCACCCCCCGCCGTTCCCGAATTCAATCATGCTACTTCCAAGCTACTTTCACCTATTGAGCACGACCTCGAGGAATTCTCACTACAAATCAATGAGATTCACGAACACCTTGCCCATTCGGATTCCGTTTTCAAGCAGGGCATGATGTCCGTCTACATGCAACAGAATGCTGCTGCTGCTCGCTTATCTAGCTCTCCAACTGAAGCGCTTTTCGCTGAGACTTATCTTTTCCGTCCATCTAGTGTGGACTCTGTTTCTTCGACCGCAAGCTTCCACAAACGCCAGTATGCTTGCCGCCAACGCGCCGCCGAAGCTCGAACCCGAGCTATGGTTGCTGCCCAGCAGCGCGAGGAGCAACGCAAGGAATTTCTCAAGATCACGTTGGTCGATAGAATTGAGCGCGAGGTTGCTGAGATTGAGCGTCGCGCTATTCGCGATTTAGAGATGGTTCGTGAGGCCCGCTACGCTCTTAGAATGGAAATTGAGCGACAAAAGGCCCGCGACCGTAGAAGGGCTTTGGAGGCCGAACTTGCCATCGAAAGGGAGCGACAAGCAGCCTTAGATGCCCAGAGAGAGGACGAAGAGGAAGCTGCTCGTCTTATTGCTTCACTTAACGCTGCCACGGAAGCGATTGCATTGGAACACACTACGGTCGAGCTAGAGGCCTACAGTGAGGATCAAGATGCTCAAGAGTGCATTTTCCAGCTTGCCGCCGATCTCCACCTAAGCCCCGAAAACTCCTTTGCCGAGCTCGAGTATCCCCCGTCTCCGTCTCTCACTCACTCTGCTTCCACTCGTCCGTCGACCTCGCACTCCACTCGGGCGCCCCTGCCCTTGTCACTTAAATGCACAGCTCTTCCAACTCAACCACCACTTGCTCCTGTCTCTGCCACTTCGTTGAAGTCTCCATTAATCACATTTCTTTCTTCGCCGATCTCTCCTTGTTCTCCAATTATGCAGGGGGGGTTCGTATTTTCGTCAGCGCGATCAAGTCTAAACATGGAGATAGGGCTTGGTTTTGAGCTCAATTTTAATGATATCAGCATAGACGTCGCTAGTGCCGAGGGTACCACTGGCTTTATTGCTGCGTGCGCGTAAAACTTCACAGTCTTCCGTTCCTGTTTATTCGTGCGTGCTTCACGAGCTTGAGTTTCGGTTTTCAGTGATCACACGGTAGCTCATATGTTGGTTCACCGTCAACATACATTTATTAATATCCAACAAACAATTGCAATGCTCGTCTTTGGGACTTTCCGGGGCCTTTGTTTGCGCGTAGCCCCGCTTTCGCAGGATGAACCCCCCTTTCACTCACAGCTTCTATCGCATCTTCCCTTGCCTCATTTTGTTTCGTTTTTCGCTCTTTCCAGCATAGGTGCCTGGAGTCATGTCGCCACAGCTTCTATCCCTTTAACTATACGCTCATTTATACATTATTTCCCATTTCCTTTATTCTTTGTATACATATACCACTACTCACATACTATATACCCCTATGGCTAATACCATGCTACAAACCGTCATTTCCGAGTATTAATGTATAACTAGACGTTTCAAATCTATGGGGATGTTCTTATTTCGTACTACTGGTCTGGGAATGGGATCGAGACCACTACCTGCATTCAGGCTTCAGTCGAAAACCCAATACGCCTAAGTGCCGCAACTTTGCCATGCTCAAGTGATTTCATGAATCGTGTACATGTCTGATCACAGGGTCGTAAAAAGGTAATTAATGCCGACATATATGCACTGAAGTGCACACTCGGTTCTATATTTATATTTTAGGTCACCAACTTTCTCAATGTCTAGATCGGAAACGTTCACGAATCGACAGGTTGTTGGATGCGCATAATAGGGAACATCACCGACGCCGCGATGCAGATAGTGGCAACTTTTTTCAACTAGCTCGTGATCACACGGCCGGAATTTGCCGGCGTGCACATGCCTGCCGCTGTCAGTGTCAGTTAATTCAGGAACGGTCGAATCTATGTTCCCGCGCCCGGAAAGCCTTGGTGTCCATATATTGCGTTCGTTGGTTATCTAGGGTTGTTCATTCCCCATTATGATTTTAAAATCTACTCTTGCATTGGCGCCCATATGGCGAGTTCAATTCCGTTGAGAATAAGTTAGCGAGGTCTTTGTTCGATAAACTAAACGGCCGAATGTCTGTGACTACACGCCCCATAGAGCTCGGGGGCAACGACTTTGCATTCTAAAAAAAATTCCAACAACTTGTGCTTGCCAGTTTTCGAGTGCAACGTAGCCAACACAATATAATTAATCGACAACATTGCAGCCGGCTGGTTGATCATTTCGGGTGGGGTAGCCACATGGCGAAACGTGCAATCTGGAGGCCATATGTTAGTGACAGAGGGAGACTCAAAATTGTTGGAGATGTCGGGATCCTGTGCCGTGTGCATGCCACTCGCTGCTCCGAAGGTAGCTCGAGAATAAGTTAGGACATGTCACAAAGGAACTAAAATTGTTTCGTCTGGCACACGATAATATAGACAAGTGCACACCAAGGCCGTGCCTCGAATGCTCGAGCTGGAGACCAGTACATATCCGTAGTTCACACTCGAATATTTACACGTATACGCATAGTATGCACAATATTAATTCGCTGCAGGGTGGTAGCTTTTGCGAGCCAATATGTGATTTCAACTGCATCTTGGTTGTTGCCAAAGTACTTGATTCTGCGCCGCTGCACGGAAATTTTGTTCCTTTGCATTCAGGTTTAGTTTAAGACATTCTGCCGGCTTAAATTTGGTTGATGACCTTGCCAACATATAGGTACGAACCTAGCTAGTACTGGTCTCGGTCCAGCCAGCTAGTACTAGCTGTGCCGTCGATATCGATGGGGGCGTTTGTGTGACCAAGGTGAACTGCTGCTAAAGTTCAATCTGTTGCTCCTTGCTTGGTGGGTAAACAGTTGTTAGAATCAGATTCCCCCCGTGACAAGCCTAGTGCTAGTGTAGTGTGTATAGTTACATGTATGCATCGTGTAGCTTCAATATTCTACTGTGGAAAGGCATCGAGGAATAGTTATTTTATTTGATTGGAAACATAGTACGATCCGCAAAGATATACATACCAACGTAGCGAAAATTTTAAACGAAGCGCTTTATCCAGAAAGCACACAAGCCCCCTAAGCATACATACAAAAATAATAATAAAATTCTCTACAATAGCTCCTCTAGACACTTTCAAAAAAAAAAAAAGAAGAAGAAGAAGAAGAAGAAGAAGAAATCAAAAGGAACCGAAACGGAAAGGAAAGAAGGAAAAAGAACACCATGGGAGAATGTGCAGGCGGTAGTGATAATGCAATATCATAAAGCTCTATAGACTGACGGAATATTTGCGCAAGTGAATATGGGAATAAAAAGGGCAGAACTATATCAATGAGCAGAGTTGGCTTCGTAAATCCAAACTAGTTGCCTGCTTCCCCTAGCTTTTCTTGGTGCTTCCTCAGATGAGCTCTATAATTATCCTTCCTTGCAGCTTGGAAGGTTGTAGCGCATCCGGGCCACTCGCATTCAATCCTACGTTGTCTGCTATCAGCATGTACAGATTTGATGTGACGTGTGAGGTTCATCCTCGGAGCCGCGATGTCGTGCTTGCAGATAGGGCATTTGAACAGCATAGTCTTCTTTTGACGTTTTGGTGGCGGCGGCGCGCCACTTGTGCTGGAAGCACCATTGCTTTCCTCTTTAAGAGGCGAACTCCTGCGTCGTTTTCGTGGTTTTGGGGGGGGCACCGGAGGCGGGGTCGGGGCCGTGGGAAGAAACCGGGGTGTTTCCTCCGGGTTGGTGTAAGTAGAAATTGGTGAACCAGTAATAGCACTCAAGAATGGGTTTGAGAGTCTGTGGATTCCCTGGTTTGTTGGTGGAATTGATACTGTCATTGTTGGTTTCAGGTTCTCGGAGTATGTTGTTGTAGGGATGGATGTAGGAATCGAAGTGGGTGGAGGGTAGTAATTGTTAGGAGGGGGGTTGGCCGAACTCAGAAAATCTTCTGTAAGACCCCATCCAGAGCTAGGAGCGAGATAGTATCCAACATGCTCTGGCAAACTCGATACCACAAGAGGATGTCGGTTCATGGGCCAGAAGGGCTCGAAATTATTACTTGTGTGATAATGTGTGTGGGAAGACTGAGAGTATGTTTTAGGCGCTGAAGTGCCATAATGCGACTGCGACAGAGTTAGAATATTGTCCTGGTTTTCCAGGGTTAGGACGGGATCCAAACTCGGACCATTGATAATAGATGTATAGGCGGTTATGGGCCCGCCCGAGAGAGGTCCAAGATCGCTGTTTTCAGTTGGGAAATAGGATGCTGCGTCAGAAACGAGCCGTTCTTCAGGCGACATTAGTGTCTCGTCCCAAAAGTCTGACTGGATTCGAGCCCTTATGCTTCTGGATGAGGCCAGGCTAGCTGTCATCGGTGAAAGAGATGGTGATTCTGAGAAGGGGTCTCCAGAAGGATTGAGGAATTTGGATTTAAGCTTAGGGGTTGGGTTTAATGTTGGCAGCCGGGTAGGTATCTCATCTTCGTCCGCGATCCAAGATCTCATTTCCTCTTCAACTCGCATTTTTCTGGATGCAGTTGAATACGATGCCGACCTCTTTTTTGAAGATAGCCGAAATGATTCTGAGTTTGTCATATTGGCAGCACACACTGTACACAAATGTATAACTTCATGAACAAAAGCGTGGAACTCGGATTTTTTGCAATCAGCAAGCTATATTGTTCGATATGTTAGTCGAAGTTTCCAAAAAATCGATAGATGCAAAACACAATGACATACTTTTGCCATTCTCACTAATAAACTCTCTAGAGCACCTATTGTTGAAATCCAGCCGCAGCTGAGGCTATCCATCGCAACGTCTACCGCGTAGCCAAATGAACTGAATTTCGAATCTTTGAGCTTCTCGATGACATGTCGTCTGACTTTATCGATGAACGTGATCGAAGAAAACGAGATCCAAGCAGAATTTTTTGGAAGCAGTGATGAGGTATTTTCGAGCGTCCTTGTAGAATCCAAAATTTCTCGATCGCCTCCAGTCAGATAAAGCACCAAAGCATTAACCGTCCGATGATTCACTACACCCAAAGACCGGTGCCTCGTTAGAAAATACGTTCGCGAAAAAGGTCTAGCTCTTGTTTCGGATTGGGAAACCTACAAGTAAAGTACGCCGCAATAGTGGTGAAGACGATACCAGCAATCAGTTGCATCCAAAGCAGTGCCTTCATCATTGAGCCTCGATCCTCCGGGGAGTTGGATGGGGTGGACTTGGAGGCGACATCAATATTTGTAGATGGACCCAAGTCCGCGGTTTGATGATACTCTAACGCAGGGTCCTTTTTAGGAGCGCTCATTCGCGCAGACCCTGGCAATGTTGTTGGGTCCCGGGAGGTTATGTGCCATGATGGCCATCGTATTTTGATGATCAACTCGAAAGCCGATCTCTCCCAAGCAGCTTCGATTATATTCCTCCAGTCTACCAATTCTTTGAAAAATGTTTCGATCCGTCTCTTGCGTTCGTGCTTCTGCTGTGGGAGAATTTGGTTGATGCTATCGCATAGATGAAGGATGCTATAAACCTCTCTTAGTGCGGTAGGGTAAGATGCCCTCTCATTGCTGAGCTCAATGAAGGTCTGGACTCCGAGACTTAGAAGATCAGTGTGGTTGGGAAAATTAAGGGAGAAGTCGTATGTATCAACGAAATTTTCATTGAAGGCTCGCTCGAGTGTGTTATAGCCATAGAGGGACGCATTGAATAGCCTCCGAATAGATTTCATTCCTTCATGTCCTATCTGCGATCTCAAAATCCTTCTTCGAGGGGGCGAATTCAGGTACTCGTCGAGGTTTGATACGCCCAATTCTGTGTTGACTGTAAGAAGTTCGGTGGGGTGAGAATAGCTAGAGAATAGGCGATAGTCAACATGATTGTGGTTTCTAGGAGCCCTGTCGAGTAATAGCTTTCGCTTTTCTACTTTTGTGTGGGTGATAGATGATCTATCATCTATCCCTAGGATTGAGCTGATAATCCCAAGTGACCCGACTGCCAGTGTCTGAAGAGGTGCACTTTCCAAGAGTGGGCCGGTAATTGGGGAAGATATCGGTTTAAAAATCGGGGTAGGGTCGCTTTGGGTGAAAGCGAGAAGGAGACCTTGGACTGAACGTTCGGATACCTCGAGAGTAACCGTCTCGTATTCTCCAAATGTCGCCGTAGCGTACCAGTCGATACTGAGGAAAACCTTCTCAGCGAGCCCCATTCCAAGCTCACACAGTGCTGTTTTTTGCTTTAGGTTCACGAGAGAGGAACAGCAGCTCGAACACTCATCCGCGTGCAACCCGTATTCTTTAAACGATTCTAACATTTCCATTTCACAGTTGGTCCTCTCGTGATGTGTCCGAAGATGCGGTGACAATCCCGTTTCATTTGCTTTTATCATTCGGCGCATTATTTGTAGGGCGTTGTAGAATGCTTTAGCGGCTTGCATTTCTGGATTTTTGACGTATCTAGCACGTTCAAGCTTAACGTTTTCAGAAAGGGAGAGAGAGCTAGTTGAAAATTACCCCTTAGCACAGTCCCATACCCAGAGTAGTCAGTGAATGCATTGTATCAGATGACTTACATAACTTGGTCCGTGTCTACTGTTTCCGCCTTCCAGAGATATATCCAAGGGGTGGAAATTTTGTTTCCTTGACTAGTTCTAAGCTCCGAACCGTCAAGTAGAATCAAATAAGGGCTTCTGAGTTCTAGCTCATCAAAGTCTACCTGTCCAAGTGCTTCTCCGTCGATATAAGCATCATGAAGCTTCCGAATGTGTGACTTGAAAGAGCGAATACATTAGCTCCAGCACGGACCCTTTATGTAAGAGTGTAAGGGCTACGCTTGAGTGATCAAATCACAGAGTTTTCTGCACCTACCTGTGGAACATCCTGATACCCAGTTGGAAAAAATTGTTGGACCTCTGAGTTCACACGGTTGTATTCGTTGCTAACATTTCTAGACTGACTTGGCCAGGGGTTCTCCACACTCGGGGTTTCGTCTTCGCTCGGAGTGTCCAATATCCAGCTAGTCATACAATCTGAATCGTCGTAGTGGTATCCCGAAATTTGGTCTGCGCTCTCTAGTTGGCTACATTTCCGGGAAATTTTCTCCTCGTCGTGCTGGCGCATCTTTCCAAGCCGGTGCCTCAGGTTGAGTTCTCCGTCGAGCTTCCCACGGCCAACTGTTGGCCCTTAACCTCCGTCAAGCTCTCCAACGTTTTGAACGTTTTCTCGAAAATATTCCCGCTGTCCGCAGACCAGAATTTCTATCTCCTATCTCCTATTTCCTTATTTTTTATTATTTCCTTCTTTTTATTTTTTTCCCTTTCCTTCTTTCTCTAGAGGTTTATCTTAGGGGAAAAGACTTTGTGATAAAAGGTTAGGAGCCGCGAGGAAGCCTTCTGCAAATGGGTGGCCTAGCTTGGGGATTGCCTAGTTTTCGGTTCATAGAATTCCAGTTTGTGCTGTCGAGATCCTTGTTGGAGAGTTGGGGTTGTGCCTTAATATTGGGAAGAAGCAGATGAGGGAACGAGACTGGGATGACCACACACACAACACAAATCAGGGAAAAGAAAATTTATAACAGACTATCGCTGGGGAAAATCGTGAGGTGGGAGTGTAATCAGGAATGGGCTCGAACATAGTTGGGGGCTCTCTTCCTTATGTCAGACAGCATCTATTTTGATCACTGGGAATATATTGCTATGGGGGATAGTTTCTTGACAAGTATTTCTCAAAACTAGCTGGGCAGTGCTAATCTATAAGATGCACCAGCAGGCAAGTACCCTATTAGCCATCAATGTCAAATGGTAACGAGGCTGACGCTTAACCTCCCGTCACCCCAATTCCGCGCTTCTGCGTTCTGCGTCTGAATAAGTACTGAAATCATGACATGGCCCCGTTAGCCCATGCTCCAATAACATGAACACGCACGCCGCGTCGATATGAAGTCAAAGCTCGGATGCAGATAGTTCCAACAGTCACTGATAGGTAATGGATACACAGACGTATAGCTAGGAACGGCCGTATAAAGGATCGCAATGGCGTCGACTTCCACACAAGGCCCGCCAACCAAAGACGACACAAATGGTGTATACTATCGCTGCCATGCTAGGCCAGGCAGAAGCAAAACTTTTGCTGTGGTTGAGAGAGAACCTTGATCAACTAAAAGTGGCTGTTGGATACATCTGCCAGGCACAACACTACATTGCGGCTACTTGGTTTGGGGCTTAAGTTGGTGTATCAAATAAGTCGCCTTGGCATCAGAGTAATCACACAACTGCATGGAACCTGCCACATGCTAACCAACAGGTTGCGAGAAGTGAATTAATTTACAGGCTGGTACGATGGGTGCAAATCAACGGTGCACCGCTTTTCCGATGCATGTTGTGTGATACAACTAGAATTTCGGTTTCGCACTGCGCATAATTTTCCCCACCCTTTAAATTCTTGGTGCATGTCAAATTCATAGTTTTTCTTTGTTGGATAGCTTCGCAAGATGTCCTTGCAACACAGGAGTCGAGAGGTCATGGACTAATCTTGAAAACTGGGGCATGACAGTGCATCTGAGGGCTCCGCCTCAAACTCCCGCCCGAGATGAATGAGCCGCAAGGTGGTTTGCCCTCCCCTCAGAAAGATGCAGCGTAGCCTGTCCCGCAATATCGATCGGGAGATATAAATAACAGTATAGTTTGGACTGGGTGGGGACGCAAGTCCAAGTCGGCAAATGATTGGACGCACACGTCCAGGTCCGCAGTGCCCTCCACCCACAATGAGTGAGAGCCCGCCGCTCTCAACTGACTCTCTTCGTAAGCTTAAGCCCAGGCCGGCCTTAGAATATCATAGGTATACGGGGGACATTCCCATATCAAGCGGTACAATCCGTGCCATGATTTTTGTTTGTCGCTGGCACGGCTGTAACACACGAATGAACAGAACCGGATTAGCTGCGGCTCCACTGCAGGTTCCAGATTTAGCACACATCTCGTGTGATTCCAAATTCAGACCCGTTTGTTCATCTCACAAAATTTCCGCACGGCGATTTGCTGGAACAATGCCAGTGCAATATCTTGAGGATAGCAAAGGAAAGAAGATCGAAAGAGGGGAAGGAAAAAGGCTAAGAGGGCCTCTGGGCTCGAATACCTATGTGTAAAGAGTATAGAATGTATCAATATATTCCAACGATCATGATCACGAGATCGCGGGGGCGCATGAGCTAGCTGAGGGTACTTGATTTGATTGCACATTTGGATCTGCCAAACGCCAACCGCATTAGGTCAACACATTCCGAATTTTAATTATGTTCCATAAATATAAATAAAGGCCAGGCCTTAGCTTTATAATGATTTATAAATTTATCCCAAATATATTTGCGAAGGCCTCTCTCTACGCTGTTCCGCGGGGTAGAAGCTGAAGTAGATAGAAAAGCATCAAATGATTATCATGAGTAGTCTGGGTATCATGAGTGCTTTTATCAATAGCGGTCGGGGCTAGCCTAGGACTCGAGTCTTACGTGGCTTCGAGGCCATACCCTAGCCTAATTCGGTTAGCCATAGGAAACCTTCGCGTGTCCGGACGACGAAGTATCAAGATGGAGGAGGTTCTATTCTCGGAAGACGGCTCATAGATTTGCAAGCCTATGGCGGGGTTCAAGGTTTGGAAGTTACAAGGTAAGTTTTGGGGTTTCGACGCTACCGTTGTTGTCACTAGCATGAATGTCCAAGATATATCGAAGCATCGCGATATCGAACGTGTACCTCTGCCGTCAAGGTCCGAATAGCAATATGTGATACTTACATGTACATATTCATACGTGAATATACTAATATTACGAGGCAAACGCATAATATTTATGGCGCCGGATACTAATTCGGAGCTCTCGAGAAATGCGATTAGCTATATCAGTCCAATTTATGTTAATCTCCAGGAACAAGACCAGTTGCTCGTTGGAGTCTATGCGACTACAGCGCCTATCAACTTAACTTCTAGAGACTTGAATCTTCACGAAACCTTCAATTGCAGTTTAATATCAATTATTAAACGGGTAAATGATGGGCACCAATGCAAGGGCGATGTAAGAGTTGGCTTATTTTGATACCTAGCCACAACTAGGGCAAAAAGCCGACTAATTTGTCCACTTGGTAACTCATCCGACAGCACGTGGGTATCATGGATTTACACACTCCCTTGCATATTCAAAATTTGGATATAAAACTACCTTTAGTAAATTGTATTGTTATGGCCAAATAGTGTAATCTAGTCTCGTACCTAGACTAGGCGTCACAAATGGTGACTTCGCTTTGATTGTATATATATGGTCTATGTGCCCGCGTTATTTGATTAGAGAATGAAACTTAGGAATCACGATAAAGTTTAGTTTGACGATGGTCTGACATTGTATGCTTTTAAATAAGACATGACGAGCGGGGGGCGCCATTGTATTATATACGTCAGGATATATAGATGAACCGTCTTCTGCGTATTGAATTTGCCTATCCTAAAGACAAAGGTAGCTGCGCTACAGAGTATTTACTCAATTCGTATGAATGTAATGGGATCTGATAGCACATCAGAGCTTCATCAAATATCAAAGAGCATCCTAAGCCATATTCTTTGGTTGTATTTTCATGGGTGGGCATGTTTTCGCATCGAGATGACGCATACATACCCAGGTAGCTATGGAGAAGCGCAAGTTGCCAAATTTAGCCTCACTCTCCCATATTTAGGCCATCCGAATCACACTAAGTTCACCAAACTAGTTATGCGGACAGAGAACCTACCATTTATATGCGCTTTGCGGCACATTCCAAGTGTGGGTCTATCGTTGGCTAAAGACTCAGCCTCGTATATTTTGAAACTGTACGACTTCGATTGGCGGTATTCGGAAGGCTGTGCATGTGCACTGTGCGGGGCAGAAGTGTATCCCGTAATATCGAGTGGACAGGGTGCATTAAAAACGGTCCGCTGCCAAATTTCAAAACATTACCTGTAAATTAATAAACTTAGCAGTGTAGGCGGCGCATAGTTAGCCGTTCAATGCCACCGAGTTCACGAGTTTGTACCAGCAAACATTAGCTTTCCGATATGTGCCACTAGGTATTCTGCGTTGTGTTGGAATTCACATAACTAACCTATTGTTACACACTAACAATTCTCGCCCCAGTGGGCCATGGCCACGAAGTCTTCGCCACCAACAATAAAACCAACCAACAAACATCAGCCCGACGATCCACATTATGTCCACTTGAAATGTCTACTTGGAAAAAAAAAAAAAAAAAAAAAAGACTATAGTGTTTCAGATTCCGAGTTGCCCTTGCTTCCAATTCACGAGTCCCACTAGTACCATCATATCTAGTCCAAGTGTGCAAAGGTTGGTCAGCTGCGCTTGATACAAGTTGGCTCTGCGGCCAGGCTAGGAAAGTTGGCATGGCCTTGCAAGGCGCGGTTTGTATTAGATATGCGGCGTTACAATGTCCGTTTGGTCACCAGGGCATCCCATCTTCTGACAAGGCTCTGAAACCCCGAATAGACCGACAGACGCTCATCAGTTCTGTTGAGAGTAGTGTGTGCTATGTATACGAAGGCTTCCTCAGAACGTATGTTTCAGTTGTGGGAACAGTTTTAGAGCTAGCAGAGATTGATAGGCGTAACGAATGACAAGATAGGCAGGCTTGGTTTCGAGGTACGGATCTTCTATAGTTTATTTTTTTGGACAAGAAGGCTGAAGGCTCGATACCTACAGCGCGGATGCAAAAGCCAGAGTTATTTGAAGGATCTGGACCCAACCCGCATTTGCCTGGATTCGAGGCTAGCCCGCACTGAAGAACTTCACCCTACACCTATGTCATGTACACAGCACGTAAATAAAAACATAAGATGTCGAGTAATATTCCTTCGCTGCGTTCACGCATGTACAGCACGATATTTGATATTCGGATTAGGTTTATTCCGATTCCAGAACTAGCTGTATTCAAATGAGAATTTAGCCTCTTGCACAAACTCGCCTACTCACTCGTGACCCCGCCTTCGGTTTAAGGAAGCATATCTTGTTCGTGGAGGATGCTCGGGTGGGCGGGAGGATCCTTAAAGCATTCTCAAAAGTTGTATTTAGTACGGAATGGAGTATTTGGCCTATTTGTTTTCTTTTCTTCTTCTTTTTTTTCTCTCTCTGATCTAGCGATACCAATAATTACTCTATTCCACATGGCTCAATTCGAGCGCGGGAGTTGGCACAGCGCGTAACGTTCCGCCCCAAAAAGACTTTAAGAGGCGATTATATATTTTCGCCTCGGAGAATATAGACAGAGGCATCCAAAAATCCTCTATTTATATTGACGCATGAACGCCGATGGGTGTAGCATCAAGAATGGAATGTAGAGACAAAGCCACGCTATACAATCCGCTAGATCTAGATACCGGATACGAGGTTAGTTTCAGGAAACCCACGTTAGAGCAACGTTTTAGCTGGACGTAGCTACTCAACCCGCCATGCATGTGGAAGGAGCTCCCAACAATATTACCTCTAGATCCCCTACATAGATCGGTACACCCTTGACGTATGGTGTAATTTTGGGCAGGGCTACAGATACACTAGATCGGAGACGGAAAAATCCTCGGTCCTCGGGTGAATTTGAATTGGAGCTGACTCGAGCCTCCTCTGATCCATAGTGTGGCTTAAACTCGGAAAGTAAATTACGAGAGCTAGAAATTTATCTTTCCGTGTATGCAAACGGTTGAACAAATTTGCTAACTTTGCATCAGTTAGTCGGAACCTCTTTAGAGAGCTCTATACAGACCCGTGCATAGTCTCGCACTAACCAAACCTCTGTTTTTTAGATTGCCGAGGGAGATAAGCACTTCACTATTCACTTTAGGATTTGAGGGTTGTCCTCCTTAGATATACCTTCTACTCTCGTACGCGTATGCAGCCTCCCATAAACGGTTCATGTACCGAGGCAGCCTCGAGGCAGCCCCCAGCCAGAACTAGCCTTGTAAATTTTCAAAGGCGTATACTTGGAGTCTAGTTTGCTACTGTTCTATGCATGACAGGTTCGCCATGTGAGAGCGCGGCACCCACTTACGATAGCCGTCTCGTTTAGATACTTATATATTCTATGTATCAGTCTGACTCTCTCCCATATCTATTTAAAACCAAAAATACTAATTAGGCTGGCCATCCAGAGCTGGGGAGCAACTTCAATTAGCCCTGTTGTATTTTGGTGACACATATGTGTTGGCCCACCTTCACAAACATTACACATACCTATCGGCTTATATAGCGTTTTAAGGCAAGACTAGGCTTATATATGTATGATAATTAATATATTAAGGGCTGAGATTCACAATAACAGAGGTTGCGACGTTGCGCCAACGTATTGGACTTCGTTTTCGACTGTTTTCCAGCTTTGAATTTTGTTTGCTTTATAATTAGCTAGAGGGGCCTCCCTTTCTGCTAGTTTTGAGGCTATGTCCGCGGGAGTCTGGATATATATATATATATATATATATATACCTCAGTATGAATGTGTATACATATAGCATTTATCTCATCGTCTCAAAATATTCTCACTAAATGCAAGGGACATAACGAGATACAGAAATGCGAACAATATATAACTACTCCAGGAGCGCCTAGCCTCGAGACAGGAGCGCCTAGCATCAAGGGGAGACAAGACACACCGAATCCTGATGGCCCGGAGCTGTACGCCCAGCCAACATCCACAAGACAAACACCTTTTGTGCCCTCACGGTAGACTTATTGATTTTTATTCCTAATATAATATTACATATCTTGGCAATGCGGGAATCTGTTCTTGACTTATTTCAGATACGTGCGCATAGACTAGATCAATCATAGCTTCCAGAGATCAATATAATTCCCAAAGTAGTTGACCTGGATGATATATATTTCTGAAGAAGGTATTAATATTGTGATGGGGCTATCTATAAGCGATTTTGAAATTTGTTATCCATAAATTTACAGTGTTTGCACTGTCACTCTAGTATTAATATATTCAAATTTTTTACATTTGAATACTCCGGTAAGAGCTATATGCCTCTTGGAGTATGGGGCTCTTGCATCGAGGTTAATATTATTTTCTATATAAATAGACTAATAGACTCTGGAATACCAGCACTATAGCACATTCATCTGCGTGCATGTTAGGCGCGTCGATGCCACTACACCTAACGTAGATTAAATATCCTACTTATAGGAGCTTCCGTGCTGGGGAACCGAGTAACCCCAAGGAATCAGGTCATTCATCAATTTATCAGTGAATACAAATGTCAATATGGCTTTTGTACATGTGCAAATATATAAAGTGCCCACTCTATAGCCTTTGCCCTAGTACTCAATATAACCAACATCGAGATCGCATTAATATTATATGATAATCCTAACCCACCAAACTTTAACCTTTGGATTTTGAGGCTGCTTCTTTTGCTCAGACATTCGGGTCAATAAACAGCAAATAATCCCTCACCTAAAGCAAGTCCGTGAAGTGAGGTATGTCTCAATCAGAGTGCAATGAGACAGTTGTATGTGTTATTCAATTTGAATTGTCCCAATACGGATATAGCGATTTCAAATCTAGCAATTGGCCAATCATCAAAAAGGAATATATTTTCCCGGAAAGATAAAGCAGGCCTAGAATCCAGGGTGTTTCTAGGCCTTTCGCCTAATTCTACCAGCGTGGCAATATCGCATATGAGGCCGGATCAAGAAGGTTAATCTAGAACTCTAGCTCAATGTGAAACGGACGCACATGTGAGGCGAATTGTAAGATCGGATGTACATAGATATTCTGCACTGGGAGGAATTCGCAGTTCACGGACGCATGAGAGAGCTGCTGATAGGGTACCACTGTAAGCAGATAATTCCTCGCATGCATAGGCAAAAATTGGCTGCACCATGCGCCTACCTAGACGATGAGCTTCATGTAGATTAAAGAAGGTCCTTACAGGGTATGGCTGACCGTGGCAACGGCAAAGTGGCTTTCATGCATCACACTGCATGACAGAGGTATTCTGATCGGCAACCGGGCTCGTTTGTGTGAATAGAACTTGCAGATGCAAAAGTGGATATCGCCCTGCTCGCTCGAAACAAGGAAGGAAAAAAAAAAAACATAGAGAGAAGGGAAGAACAGAACAACCAAAAAAGGGATAAAATTGATATTGAATCCTGCAAAACCCAAGCCAAGAGGCTTTCTGCGGGAATGTCACGGTTTGAGCAGCCATGAATGCAGTATTTGTTTGGAACCACGGGCCCGCGGGATGAAGTTTGCATAGATTGCCCTCCAAAGGGATATTGTGGAGATTTTTGTCTGGGAATCATACAAAAATGTCGCCGATAGCTAGGCGAATAAGAAACAAAAAAAAAAAAGGGCCAGTCCCTGAGACCGCGACAAAATTCGGCCTATCTGCTTCGGTATGGCCGGCATAGGGCCGTATATCTTTTTAGTCCCGTGGCGTTCTCCTACATTACAGCCTTCGAATTGACTTGAATAAAATAAACCTAGCTACAAATTATATTACGGTGTTGATATATAACTTGACAGTAAACGGTAAAAACGGCCTCTGGCTTGGGCACCATTCTCACTCCACCTTAGTTTTCCGAGATCCAAATCAGCGATTTTCACTATATTAAGCCAACTTAAGCTGCCAAGCCGCACAAGTGGAGACTCTCCGATTAGGCGTGTGGATGGAGTTACAAACTCCTGAAAACTTCGAAATCCCAAATCCAGGCTGTCGCAAGGTCCAATGAGATTGCAATGCTCGGCACTTGAGGTATTGCTATTGATGCGGGCCGGTTTCATTCTCGTCTATGTCGACGTAGAATTGTTACCTGAATATGCGGGATGTTGCAATACGCATGTATATGTACGTATATCTGCCTAGGTTGCAATATAGCGGGATATATATTGATATGGGTATATTTCCTAAATGACGTCGAAACGATGAAATGTATACTCGCGATCGGTGCAAAACTTAAAATCTCGCGACTATAATATCTCAAGTGTGTGCTGACCTTGCCCCGTCAAGGTAGCCTAGGCCTATAGGGATAGATCGTAATGATATTGTAAGAATGGTGTTGCAGGTTGCGTAGCTACAAGCCTCTGAATTTGGCTCAGCAGGCGTCGATAGTTAGGATCATACGTCCTGAATTTCCTCGGCGCGGTCAGGCTCCTACTTCGGACGTCGAGTTCGCGGGGGGATAGGATACCCGGTTCGAAGCTACTATGTATATGTACGTGGGAAAATTTTTGCATTGCATGCCCACCAAGCTCAAGACTTCCTGTGACCCAGGAATCCGGTTCTTGAAATGTTCGTTGGTTGACGGGAACTAGAAGTGACAGAGGTAAATGGGAAAAAAAGGCGAGCCCTGCCCGGAGAAAGGGCGGAAGCGGGATGGCTTCCAATTGGTTTGTCGATGCAAGGTTCTATTCACAGAGAGCATGCCGGGTTAGAGCATGTTCAAGAGCTGCATTAGATATTATATCGAGCACTAAGCGAGTGGATCGTGAAAGCTGGCTTGGGTAGGGGTTCGAGTTACCCTTCCAGAAGACGCCAAGTGTTGAAGAATTGCGGAATGCATCAGGTAGTCAAAGGTGACTAGGTTCTAGGTAGAAAGGAAGGCATGAGAGTTAATTAAACGGAGCAAAACATCTGTCCGGCTAATTGTAATACCTTGCAGAATAAACGGCATTGTTCTTCTGTGCGTCAGTTTTGGGGGCACAAAATGGGGACATCTACCGCAGCTCGCGCTCGGTACAATTCTCAGAGCTTGAAGTAAGTAGACGCCAGGTAGACCGCTGTTTTGACGGGTAATGTCCCGTTTCGAATGCTTCGCTTCTTCATGCAGGAACGGTCGTGAGGGCATTTTGGTATTTGGATCCACGGAGCAACGTAGCATTACATGGCGGATTGGTTGGTTGGATCTCAGCGAAGAATTCAGCATAGCCGAAATCACCAGAAGGAAAACTTTTAACGATCGCCTGACATGCAAGCCCTCGCTTTACTGCATGCGCATGCTCCCTAGCTAAATTATTGTCGCTAGTAGCTTCATCCGTAAATTGCACCCCGTATACGTGTTTGCAACTTAACCCAAGGAATCCCCACGTCCCAGCCGGAGACGCTGCAAATATCTTCCCTGTCAAACTGCATTGCTGTTCTAGGGAAAGACGTACGTGGGCTATGCTATAGTCAGGATGTTGAAAGAACGAGATTCGTTATCGACGCACATGAATGGTGAGCTCGTCCTCGAACCATGATGAAGCACGAGCGCCTTGCGATTAAGCTGCATAATTACAGAAGGCCTCAGATACGGAGAGCTCCCACTCTAGATTATACTTTTTTTTTTTTAAATATATTATTCTAAAACAGACGATTTGACTGCCGGTCTGAACGCTCGCATTGCGTCCGACAACGGACTTTTGACGTGGAGGACGCTCGAGCTTCAGATTGTAATGAATAGAGGATGCATGCGTTGCGATAAGGTCGACGTGGGAGTTTGATAGAGGTTATCTTGTGTACCACGTCGGGCTTGGCCAAGACTCCACGACGGGCGGGATCTTTGCGCGTACCTAACCGCCTGCTACCCGCTATTGAGTGCAAGGCCAGGAGGGATTAGCCACATTCATCAGCAACCGCAAGTTCTTGATCTAGGCCCGGGAGCCTCAAGCACAATCATATCAGTCTTATTAGCCACCCTTTAGTTTTCTTTATAAATTTACAGGCTCGGAAGCACTGATCAATGTGGCTTGGTGCTAGTGTACTATACATAGTAGTCTCCAACTGGCCCAAAAGACCACGTTTCGAATCCTGACAAACCACATCGATGAAGATATTTGCTTCAAGGGCTGTACCCCATTTGACTTGGTAAATATTGCCGTTTAACGTTTTTCGATGCGGACCATGGCCAGCTACAAAATGTGACTAAATTTCCCCAAATTACTTTGCGTTATTATTTATCATAAAGTATCCGCAGAAGATTGGTATGCACAAACACGTATTAGGGCCAGTTGAACCCCACACTTCTGCTTCCCCCCCTTCGAATAGGTAACCTCTTACCTACCAATTTACATGTGCATACCTTCACGATTATAATTTTAGAACTAGGCCTGCATATTGAGCTTTATGCAAACTCCCCACAAACGTAAAAACCCCAGATACACTCAAAGCCTACTCGCCTGAGGCTTCCGCCAAAACGGCACCAACCCCATATCTGTGGATACATCTCGGCTCGGGTACATCACTCAAGATGTTCCGCATCGAAAAATATGCAGAGTAGGTACTTACATTCATACCGACATGGAGTGCGGGAGCCAGTTAAACTTCCAGGAATGAAAACCTCCTATTCCGAGGCCTTTTGGAAACTCAGAACCAATCAGCCACCAATAGAGTAAGTATTCCGCTTCCCCGTGAACCGAACCGCGTGAGAACGTGTTTCCATCTACTTGGTCATTCTTTTTTTTCCTCTCCAAAATATTGAGTCTAGATTGACATGGAATATAACCCTGAGAATCCCAACGGCATCGCCAGCTAAGTCGTGACGCTGGCTCCATAAAGTGGTATATCTTGCGCAATTCGTCTGACATCCGCTTGGTTCGCGCGACAGCTATATAGCTAGGGAACGAAAAGCAAATATACTTTTAGGTCTGTGCGACAGGGCTTTGCCTGTTTACCCCATATTTCAGGTTGGTCATACCCTGATGGTTGATCGCCGTACCCTGCTAGCCATCCTTTGGTATTTCTTGGCCTTCATTCGGTTCATGGAGCCGTGTTATGTTTGTGACAAGTTTTTCTGGTAGAGAATTCTCAGTCGTTTTTATGCGGGGTGTGCATTGCAGCTGCATCTTAAAGTCAGGTACCTACAATCGCGAACCGGCCTGCCACCTGCCACCTGCCCCCATATCCAACGCCAGCTCGCTACCAGCATATTTTAATCTTGTGTCGTAGTTTTAGGTAAAAATGAGGCAGCTGAAAAGCCATGTTGTTTGTTCCTTGTGGGACTTACATTTGCATACCGGGATTCGTATCATTTTTTCACGTCGACCGAAATCTGAATCTAGAAAGTGAGGTATTTCCCTGGTTGGGGGTTCTTTCCAGATGCCTGGCTCTCTTCCCTATGCGAAGGATTTCAAGACTTGGGTTCCACTAAGTTTAGAGTTCCACACTAAAAGATGTCGTAAGTTTCCCGACATCCTATACCGGCTAGTGATTGGAGGCTGTGGAAGGGTTTAAACGTTTGAGAAACAGAAAGACCCATGATGAGGAGATTCTAGAGAATACCAATGTTGGCCACTAAGACCAGTTCAGAAAGCGTTCATCCATACTATGGTGTCCTGTGTGTGTGCATTAGAAATTTCCCCAGATCAATAAACTGCGCTGGATCACCGAGAATTGTTGTTTTGTTACTCGTATCCTCAGCGGAAACGGGCTTAGCATGACTAGCTCAACATTGGGGACCGGGGCCTACAGCGCTATTTCCCGACTTCGTCGGTGGACGGATAGTGTGATACTGATGCTTTGACGCCCTGGAAAACTCTCCCGCGCGAGCTCGGCATCCACTCTTGCTGTTACGTACAGTAAAAACAAAGCCTGTCGAACCCAAATTGGAACACCATATCTATTGTGGTACGGTCTGATATTCCTTTCAACCCCCAAACCAGGCTCTCGACCTGTAGACACGCCATGGTATTTGACAAGCGAGTGGGGTTGTGTAATTCGGAACTGGGGAGTTGCATCGAAGCGAGTTTTTACAGATGACCTGCAGTGCATCTTGGCCCGCCACTGGCCGACCCAGCAGGACATCGACGCGGATTGGAGATTTTTCAACGAATAGACATTCATATAGACTGCAGTTGCCTGAGACTTATCAGACTTTATATTAATCCCCGTACACAAAGGGTTTGATACATAAGCTCTTCTGCAAGTTAGACATCGAATTCATTTAGTCTGGACTGTTTCCCGTCAAACAAAGATTGCACCTGCTAAAGGTGTTCGGATTGCCGTGCTCAGCTTAATAAGGGCGTGAAGCTAGCGACCCTGTCAGGAATAATTATCGGTCTCTTAGCAGCTCAACTCGGGTCTTGTGACGTGGTTTAGAGGTACATCATCATCTAACCTCTCCAATTTTGCGAAAGCTTGTGCAAATGGCGGCAGAGCTTTAAGCTTCGAGCCTCCGGAGTACCCATGCTGGAAATCTACCGTATATGCCTACTTTGACACTGCTAATACAACTTTCTCCCTTCATCAAAAGTGTCAAGTCGATCTCATCGTGTGTGACTTGGGCTCGAGGGAACTGCCCAATCGTACAAGCTAAGCGGATTTGAACCAGGCTAGCTGCTCATCGATCCAAGAAAATTCCCCAGATCCATGTTTCTTCCCCACCACCCATCCAACTTGCTTTTTTCCCCTTCCTTTTTCCTCTCTCTCTCTCTTTTTTTTTTTTTTTTTTAAAGCACTTTGGTCTCACGATCAGGAAGACCTCTTCAAGACGGGCTGGAGTGGCTCCACAGCGCGGCAAATTATCGGTGGACAGTAAGAGGATATTCTCGCAGCAAGGCACCCAATCTGCTCCGCCGTCCCCCCCGACTATACAGAGTAGACCATGTTGACTTGAAGCCTTAATCAGTTGAACAGTATGATTATCTGAACTACCGATATACCCGATGCTACCCACATTTTTGTCGAACACCAGATCACGTTAATCATCAGGACCCTGAAAAGCACAATCGATGACCCGCATCACACGCAATTAAGCGGGAGGGTGTCGTCACTATGTAGGCCATAGCCCACAACTTTAAAGGTAAAGAGTGAGTTCTACGCCTGCTGGCGGTACCGCCAAGCCCTAACGATCGATTTCAGCGAGTTTTTGGTCGTGCTTGCTCCCTGAAAAGCGGAAGTCGAGGGTACAGGCAAATTTCTCACGATCGTTGTCTATTAGTACTGGCTCTCATATATATTAGCGCTAAAGCGCTATAGGGGAGGTAACCAACTGCCTGTAGAGCCTGGTCTCGTGCCCAGTAGAGCCCCTCAATTTCTTGTTGCTCCTGTCTTCATATAAAAAGGAGCAGATGGTGATAAACTAAATATAGCGACAGCGCGAAGGTAAACGGGCGACGCGAAGACTACATTTGGCAAATTTGTGGATGTTTGTTCCACATTTGTAGTGGGAGTCGAATGAAACAATGGTCATCTGCAACCGACCTACTCGGATTCCATCGTTCTCATGATCCCTCAATTGATCAAGCAACCTCAACAATTTGATAGGCTAGTTGGGTAATAGATGTGTGGCCATGGGTACGGAATTATCATGCCAGGTGGGATGACTTAACAAACCCGCGACGAGGCGCCACGCTCAAAACCAAACCATATAGTCACTGCTACAGGAGGGGTCTGCTGGAGTTTATTGGGAACGGCAGTTCTAACACCCTGTCTTTGGTTGGTAGACTGAACCAAGATACAGATTTTGGCATAGCTGCAATATTCATTGTAACCGTACAATTCTCTTGTATGGGCAGAATTTTAGAATTCCTAAAAAGAATAAAAGGGACCCAATGCTAATTGCGGTTATCTCAATGAAGGGTATGCTAGACAAATGCTTTGATGAGATCACGGCCTGAATTTTGTTCCGTTGGTTTGCGTTTCTGAGTTCGGCAGGCTCTTTGAGGTTTCGAATGGGCAAGACCGCAAAAAGTTAGTTTTGTGGTGTCATCCGACCCACGGCTTTCAACCTTGTGGGTTCAGAATAATAACCGACGCACCTGTTACGAAAGGCTGGGGGATATTGAAAGATCAAATTGTTCTGGAAGTGGCTGCGAAAGCGAGTAGGGCGAGAAAAAAAAAAAAAAAAAAAAAAAAAAAAAAAAAAAAAAAAAAAAGACAGTATATTATATACCGTCCTGGAAAAAAAAGCATTCCTGGCAACCGTCCAAAGATTGATTAAAAAAAGGAAGCATATGCATCTGGTGCAGCTTTCCCCACGTAACGGAAATCCACTTTGACCTTACATACATACAGATACAGAACGATAACTATAGGTCAGGCAAACGACCATAGGTCGCTTTATGCGCGAGACTAACTCGGCTTAATAGGACCCTCGATTGAGCATACCGCCGTATTTTCTTATTTTTATTCTTGAAGTTTTCCCCTTCGTTTGTGAAATGCCTCAAACTAAAATACCATTTGACTGACGAACTACATTAGCTCGGGAGAAGAGTCCCTGTCGCTATCAACCCCAGGCTGTCTATCTGTCGCCTTTCTCCCGTTTGCTTTTCTTCCTTTTTTTGATATTTCTTATTTTTTGATATTTCTTTTTTGGTCTGGGGGTCCTTCCTTCCAGGTGTGGTCTTTGCCTGCTGGCTCTAATTAGCTGGACTAGCAAGGTTTGGGATGCACGCAAAAATAAAAATGTTACAGAATGGTCAATTGGTGCTGTTGATGCTCAGACCAATTGCTTACGACCTCTAACTAAGACTAGAGTAGGGTCCTCTGAACGTACTAGCTACCTGTAAACCTGGATTGTATCCGGTCCTTCCTGCCTGTTTCCTTTGTAGAATTAATTTAATTTAGCTTGGGTGCGGATAGTAGATTTCGCGCTGGTAATAATCTGACGGGATGTGGCCTACTGAAATTGTCCTGACCTCCCGCTTGACAAAGCTTACCACAACAGTCCGACCTCGACCTCCACGTCTTCTGATAAAAAGGAAATGGACTGGACGACGGGAACATGGATATATATTATGCCCCGTCTGCCCCCAACATCCATCTTGGTATTCCTTTTATATACCTTTTTTATATCTACTCCGAAAGCCTCCTCTCCTTCTTATGTTTTTTGTTCGGACATTCGTTTCTGATATGCAGTTTTGTGTGGACGAGTAGACAGAAAGGCAATCCTAAGAGCCCCAACGGAAGCAACACCAGAGAGTTAGAATTGGTAGCTTCATCTCAAAGCCGAAATCATTGGCAAAAGCTGGACCTTGGGGCTTGAGACACCGACCTCGACCTGGCAAAGTTTCGATATTATAATTCGATTAACTACAATTTGCCTCCGCCGCGTTCTGCATGCACCAGAAACTTTCTTAATCAGCCCTCTAGCTCTGCCTCACCATTTCCCGTCAAGCTCGTCCACCATTTACCTTTTGTCTCGTCGTTCTGATTTTTAGCCCTGCTGCTGCCCTGGACCAAATTTCCCTTTTCCTTCTATTTTACTTTGCAATACATATATTTGAATATATTCCATACATATATTCCCCTTTTTTGTTTTGTTTATTTTAACATCTATTTGACGGTTATTTTGTGGACGCTAATGAGCTAAAGTCGCCAATATAGCTTTAACGAGCGTGTGATTTTGCTAGACGAGCTTGCCACAGCTATACAGACACATAATTCCTTAATTCTTATTTACACCCTTGTTATGACTACAGTTGCTTTTGTCTACGAACGACATTGATTGTTAGCTTTGTTTTTACGAAAACTGCTTTGCTGCGCACGCATACGTTCCATTTTAAACGATTCTTGAGTTTCTGTGCCTAAATCACGTATTCTGTGCATTTGTTTGAGGCTCTGAATCCAATTATCGACATCCAATCGCAACATCGCTACGGTTGAACCCCATATCGCCACATCCTCAATTGGAAACATTTTTTTCCCTCTATGGTTAATTCGTCTGCATCTACATACGTCAGCGACTCGAACATAGGCAAGCGTTGCAATTTAATTCCGCTGACTCGTCCACGTTCGAAATATTGTCCTTTAGTGGTGTGAACATATATCTCCTAGTATATATCACAATATACCACCACAGCTTCAGAGCTGGGTCAACCTCCACATCGACCCAAGCCAACTCCACCCAACTACGGAATCTTACAACCTCACAATTTCGACACCGACATTGCTATAGAAATATTCTTCTATAAAAAATTGCTGGAGATAATCCGGGGGGGATTCTCATAGACGATATCTAGTCCATTGTTAAGCTTGATAACAATTGTTCGGCCCAGAAATTATTTGGCTCTGCAGCGTCTTGAGAATATATCACAGACTTCACAGCATCTAACATCCTCCATTTCAGGGAAATCAATTGCAATACCCTAAAACAGAACCTCGAAATTGTCTCTCGGAAATCAGCAATTCTTATTTTGCTATTGCCCTCTACCCTCTCATTATCTTTTTTTTTCCCCTCCGTCTTTCAATCAAAAACCGACCCGGCTGGTCTCGTCCAAACGGCCTCGAACCCCCCGAGACCTTCGCCCCGACTAAAGCTTGCAGCTAGACACGAAAGTTTCTCACCTTGTGAATCAGTCTTCTGACCTGTCGCGTAACAGGACGTTCGGAAGCGTCAGTTAGCCAGTCAAAATCCAGAAATCGGCCAGCAACAACATCCGCCTTCCGCCTCGATATCAAGAAGCTCGCACGACAGAGATAAAAGATCGCTGAGGAATCGTTCTTTTCCATCTGCTCAGCATCTTTGCATCCGGAAAGTCGAACAGACCGATTCTTCATCAGCAGAGAGTTAAGGTTGCGCAATCGAAAACCATTGTCTCAGAGCGGCTCGTTGCCGTTGAAGAAAAGGAACGCCTACCATTTTTCTGGTGTTCTGCTTTGACCAATCAGCCACCCTTCTCCGCCAATCACCGTCCCCAAAAGGTTCGACTCGCGACAGGGGTCCGGAGCCAAACTCACAATGATGGAGCTAGCCCTCCTCTACTTGTTTGTCGTGTTGTGGTAAGTGCGAGACTCCCTGACCCTTGTTCTCCCCACTTTATAGTACTCCGTATAATATCGATATCAAATCTTTCAACCATCAGCCTGCTGCCTTGTTGCCCTCTTCAAGCTTTGGTCGTGGCTATGAGCTCTGGCCATTTGAAACCTACGCATGGCCCTCCAAACATCTTCGCTTCCTGGGGGAAAGAAAGGCCTTTCTAGGAGCCATTGTCATGTCATTGCACCAGCGGAGTTTCCCACCTCAAGGCGCAGGACAAACTCGCTAGCTGGATGTCACTGCCTGAGCTTACTCTCCTTGGGTCGGGCAACGGGTATTGCTACTCTTTCCGCTCGAGGGCTTGAAAAATCACCTTCGACCCTGTCAAGTCGCATCGGTCACATTCTCCCTTCCCAAGTGCTTCCACATCGCATCGAAGACAGCAAGAAGTTGCATTTTCATTGTCTATCCACCTTTGTATTTCTTTTATCCGAGCTTCCTGCTCGAAGGTCCCGATCAACGGAGGTTCTCCCTTGCAAAGCGATATGCTTGGACAACCCAGCCAGACGTTCATGCATGCCTTTTTTTTTGCTCTGAAGAAAATGCATACAAAAAAGAAAGGAGTTTGCATATGCACATGGCTGGCCTCTTTTTCATTCATTTGATTTCAAAGCGGCAGCATCCAGGGATCTTCCATCGCTCTGCCTTCGAACTCTAGGCCAGGAAATGCAGGTTGAACAGGCAGGCGAACCGGTGGCCCACAGTTGCAGGTTCTCAAACCTGAGCAACACCGTCGCATGCATTTCGTCTCGGACGGAATGTTTGGCATGCGTGTGTACGGGGGTTTGAAGGCTAGGATTCCGTGGAGTACATAATTCTATGACTTATGGGATCCCACGCCGAAGCCGTCGGGCTTTCCAAGCTTGTAAAGGGTAGTGGGGAGGGCGAAAGCCGACCCGATAAGCCTCTGGCGGCATAGACATCAATTTCCCATGCCATTTTATTCGATTTTAGCCCTTAGATTGCAGCGATTAGAACCCTAGAACATGATAAAAGGCACCCAGAATTCTGACTAACCATATCCGGCGATTTGTTGGGTTGTTATACAGGCTATACCGATATGTTCGTTTGATCGTGAACTGTATTTCCTCGTGGACCTTTCGACCGATTCTGCCATCCGAGGAGCCAAAATACACAGGGGAGGATGCCACTCTTGTGATCCCAACTATCGGCGGCGAAGGGCCCGAATTCGAAGAAACTTTGAAGCGCTGCTTGGAGACCGGTGTCAAGGAAATTATCATTGTCACAGTCAAGAAGCTTCAACAACGCCTCGAGGATGTTGCTTCAAACATTTGCCCAGATCGTATTCGTGTCTTTGCCATTAGGAAAGCAAATAAACGCAAGCAGATGGTCAAGGCTATCCCCGAGGTTAAGACTCCGATCCTTATCTTCGCCGATGACGACGTTCTTTGGCCTTCCACCTTCTTGCCATGGATCTTAGCGCCATTTGAAAACCCCAAAATTGGCGGTGTTGGAACTAGTCAACGTCTTAAACGTACGGAAAACCGCACTTTCTGGACAATCCTTGGTGCTTTCTACTTGGAACGACGAAACTTCGAGTTTTCTGCGACAACTCATATGGACGGTGGTGTTTCGTGTCTCAGCGGACGGACAGTAGCCTATCGTACCAAGATTCTCCAGGACAAGGCGTTCATGGACGGCTTCACGAATGAATTGTGGCGTGGGAAATTTACTCTAAATACCGACGATGACAATTTCCTTACCCGATGGATTGTTAGCCATGGTTGGGATTCCTACGAACAGTGCCATGATGAATGTGAACTTCGCACTACTCTCTCCGACGACGCCAAGTTTTTGAAGCAATGTCTCAGATGGGCGCGTAGCAACTGGCGTAGCAACTACACAAGCATGTTCAAAGAAAAGGACATCTGGAGGTACGTGAATACGATGCTTTCAGCCAATTAATTTTATATATGTACCTAGGTGTATGCCTATCTTCGAGATCGGAATACTGACAGCCCGAATTTGATACAGCCGCCAGCCGTGGTGCTCTTATGCCCTTCACATGGCCACTTTCAACCCGCCAGCATTAATATCTGATTTTGGCCTTTTATATCTTCTGTATAAGGCCACAGCATACGACGAGATCCTCCAGCAACGCTGCATAACTGCACAGCTCATTTGGCTCCTATGCACCAAGATCGTCAAGTTACTGCCCCATTTTTGGCGCTATCCGTCCGATCTCCGCTACCTGCCAATTTCGATTCTCTTTGGTTACTTCCACGGGCTCATCAAATACTACGCCCTCTTCACTCTTAATGAGGTAAGCTCAGATTCCAAGCGTCCGATTTAAATAAAATTTAAGTGGCTAACTTGCATAACTTTTAGACTGCTTGGGGAAGCCGTGAAGGTGTTGATGACGACGAAGACAAGGAGGAAGAGCCCTTTGCCTACAACCGTATTGATGGGTTCGATGTTGAGAACGGTAACTTGGACGAGAAGTTCCAACCTGGCGCATTGTAGTACGGTGTGTTCATCGTTGGGGCCAGCTTATTCGTAAGCTATGGAGTTGGTACTATGGGGAATTTCGAATACCCAAAGTGACCGAGCCTCTGATTCGTCGCTTTTATATTTTTTCCCGACAATAATTTTCTAGCCACAACGACTATTACAAAAGTGACTGGAACAAAAGTGTTTTTCTGATTGCTCTGTTTTCGTTTTCATTAGCCACCACCTACATTTTCTCATTCGACCCGCCACAAAACCACCAACGTACCCGCCCTTTGATTTTCCAAGCTCATATCTGATACACAAACTTCGTATACCTCGTCAACCTCCCCTCATCACTGGCTAAGGAGCCGGCCAATATATCGACAACATTTCGAAGATGGGGCTTTATGTCAGCTCCAATATCTCATTCGCTTGCTCCTTCTATCTGCTTTATCCCCCCTTTTTGCCCTGGAAATCTAAAAGTCTGGCGTTTAGCCTATGCTTTCGAGAGTATTTTTCTCTCTCTTCATGTTACGGGGTTTTCGCTTTTCTTTTCGATCTCAAAACTGGCGTTTTTAAGGCTGGCCGCTAACTTTACTGTTCTATGCATTATTAATCTTCGTCTGCTTTCATTCGCCATGGCAATAGACTATGACAATGGGAGGACAAAAAATACTTAGGATAAAATTCATGTTCTATTTCATGGTGTTAGGCGCTTGACGGTTCACACAAAAAAAAATTTCAATTTGCATTGCCTATTTCTCTCAAGACTTCTTCTTCCACAAACTGTCAAAACCTCTGAATATTCTTTGCTCCTGCGCGGGTAATATTTGCGACAAGGGGTCTCTCTTTCATTACTTATTTGGCCCCCCCGGTCTCTTCTTTGTCATTGTCTGTTTGCTTTCTCTTTCTAGGTATCTGCGTACTTGCGAACGCGAAATTACGAAACCATTTTGCTGTACATTATTGGGAATCATTGAAGCAAAGCCGAAAACCGAGACTGTACAACTATTACATGGGTGTACAGTAGGGCTCAGGCTCTTCACGGGAATGAGATATCGACCTGGAAATTATCGTTGCACTCATGAACGGTGACTTTCGCAACCTAGTTTTTTTTTTTTTTTTTTTCTCGACTACGCTGTCAGCTCTGTATTAGGTAAAATAGGCTAATAAAGAGAAACGTCGTCAATATTGTATGTTTTGCTTCGAGAAAGCTCTTGGAGGGTCGTATCGCAAGTACAGCTAGTACCGGAGCTACAAATACGAGATTGTACCTCGCAAATGAGGGGACAATCCCAGGAACGAACGGGAACATCGCCCGGTTTCCTGCCAGGCCCTTGTTCCCCCCCTCTCTGTACCATACTTTAAATTGGTAGGTGAAGTAATCCTTAAAATCCCCAGACCACTTAAATGGCAAAGAACTTTTGAATCGTTGGTTGAGACGATTGTAATTGACATGTGCACGGCTGGGATGTGTGTACTACCGTGCATCAATGTTAACTTCAAGTAAGGCCTTGGTGCGCGCCTACACATACGTGCACATGCCTCCTTGACGAAGCACGTGAAAGTATCTCGGCAAGCGTTACCTAGCTTCCAACACTGCTGACTTTCCAAGATTAGAAGCTACTGAAATAGGCATCTTCAAAAAGTGCGATATCCTAACTATGTTCAATTTTAAAATTCTGGAGATGAGTCGATCGCAACATCGCTCAAAAGCCACCATTGGCGAGGAAACCCCAAGGTCGCAAGCAAGCGCTTCCCTAGTCGCCAAGCTTATCCCATCTAAATTTGGCGACATATTCTTCAACGAAAGGAGGGTGTAGGGCTGACCCAATAAATTCAAACCGCTTTTCCTCAAATCATCCGATAACCCCATTGGAGGAACGCAATGCCGGCCAACCAAAAAAAAAAAAAAAAAAAAAAAAAAAAAAAAAAAAAAAAAGGGTGGTTATATATATGTGTACTAGAAACCACTTCAGAGCCGCCGAAGGAAAAATTGCGATGGCGAATTTGTAAATGAGGTTTGTTCAAGATGAATGAGAGTTTCGAACCCTCGATGTTTCTCGCTTCACCTGGCGCCGGGTATGCAATGCACCTGCGGGTGCCTGCATTCTAAACCTGACATATTTCTTAGAGACTTGAACGCGATAGGCTGCATTCAAAGGACAATCAGCCCATATCAACTAGCAAGCACGATAGACCCTATTCAATGGCGTGAACCCCTCGACGCAGCCGCAATGGAATCAAGTATAAATATCATCTTGCAGGTCACATGTTGGGTCACGAGGAGAAGGAAAGGGCATTTCAATTTCAACAAGCATCTAGTTACGTTACGTAGGCTAGAACCTTCTTTCTACCGTTGTATATTTGCACTTTCCCCGCAATATCGATTGCCAAATCCGGATTTGCTGGTTGGTACCTGTGCATTGAGCGGTGCCCTTCCGACCGGAGCTCCTCTTTCTTATAAACCATTTTTATTGCAACTGATCGTTGACCCGTGCATTCAGATACCCGAATAGACTCGTGGTACCCTGGAAGCTTAAGGGGTTAAATTTGCAACAATGTCTTTAGCTCCCCGTACCCCTCATAATACTACCATCAACAAGCATTACACCGACGGTTCACATAGTTGTGCATCCTCATTATCCTTAGCCTCGCTTGAAGGTGACTGGAGTATCGGCTCCCCAGCCTTATCGATTACTTCGATAGATCCTAGCTCACCCAGCTTGAGATTTCAAGACCGTTGCATACAAGGGTCCAGATCCGATTCCGCCCCATTCCCAATTTTAGAAGCAGGACGGACCGTATACGAGGCCGATAGAGCCGCGGATTTGAGACACAGGGCGTCAAATTATCTTCAGTACATCGAGTCCCTTTCCCAAGCTTACGAAAGCCAACTGAATGCGTTATCCGCGTTTTTTAAGAGCAACGAAGAGAGTTTGGCGAGTAGTACACGGGAGCTTGAAGCGTACAAGGACGACCCGGCTGTCACCATAATCGAAGCATCTAGAGACGGTACTCGACATATTATTGGTATCGACGACGTTGATATGCTTGTAGATTATTTCTGCGAGCAAGAAGAGGACGGCGATAGTGAGTTGATGCTCCAAAATATCTCTGGCACATCGGTAGCTTCAAGAGCTTTCCTGCTAGACAGAATATCGCCGGATATCATGGGTGTGCTTGGAGCAAAATTGGGAATTGAACCTCAATTTTGGGATGCACATTTGCAATTAGGGTGCGCTTCTACAACTGAAATTTCAAGTGCAGCTAGCTCCGGGGGACAGCTTGTCCGATATGGGTCAGATAGTGGGCCCAAGGTTTCTTTCTTGAACATTCCACTTCTTAGAAGATATTCATCGCCCGAGCCGTTGGATAAAATGAAAGAAACTGGGAAGGACCTCTCCACCCATAGTCAGCAGTGTTTTTTTGAAGGGTGTTCTATACATTTGGATCATAGCGCCGACGACGCGGATCAAGTCACAGGTATGATAATCATATAATAGCCCTTTCTCTGGGTGTGGGGACACAAAATTACTTACAGTAACTAACATTGGCGCAACAGTTCTCGTCATGGTAAACAACGGAAATAGTCCCACAAAAGCACCAACAAAGTCTCTTAGAATCTCTTTCGTAGAGCATCTGATGTCCACCAGCTCACTCTCAACCCCGACCCCGACCCCGACCCCGACCCCTTTGACCCATAACCTTATCAAAGCCATTCTCCACCACTTAAATTCAACCCTCACGGCGATTCCGCAACAAACGCAGCAACAAACCTCTCGGTTCACCATTAATCTCTTTAAAGATGATACCGAAAAGATTCGGGAAACAATCTCTTCCGAAGCAACTACCATATGCACATTGTCGAAAACCCTAGGCCACACTTTGTTAGCGGTCGATAGTTCCCTTTCCACTGTTTCTCCTACAGCAGGAAGCACGGGTGGTATGAAAGTGCTTGATACCTTAGCGCCGTTACTTCAACAGTTCCATGAACAGACCGAGCAGGTTACTCAGTGGCTCGAGGATCTCGACGCAGCCGTTGTTGATAGTCAGAGGCTAAGAGAGGCGAGACTGAGGAGACTGAAGGTAGTAGTCCCCGTTTGTTCCATTTCTTTGGCTATCGGCGTCGTTGTTGTTTTTGTCACAAGGTTGGGAGTCCCTGATGGCGTTTAAAATCTGGTAATTAGTGGCAATCGGACGTGGAGTTGATGGATTTTCGTTCTTTTTGGTCAGGGTTTCGTTTTGAGCCTGTTGGGATTTCACTATAGACATTTGATCGAGTTCTCTTTTCGTTCTTAATTTCGCATAGCCATTCTTTGAATTTCTTAAGTCGGATCTGGAATTCTGGAATTACTTATAGATATAGAGATATGTGTGCGGTTTCGCTTTTCTTTTATATTCGGTAGCTTTGGAATATAATACATGGATTCGAAGCTAAGTAAATACATACATATATATGTACATACATACATACATACAAATAGGGTAGTTCGCGTGCGGATCGGGTTGAGCAATATTATTCATTATGGTATTCATTAGTAAGATTGGTAATTATTATTTGCAGGAGAAGGGCCTTCGATCTCACCGCTAATCTATTCACATGAAAAAAAGAAAACGATAATAAAACAATAAAATCGGAGGCTTTGCTTGAGATAAGAGGAGGGGGGAGGGAGAAAGGAGGAGGGGGCGGAAACACAAAAAGGTCTATATACCGAATATACCCGAGTCGCTTCTGCCTGACTAACGCAGCTCGGGGGGAAATTAAAAAAAAAGATAAAAACAAAACCGGACAGAAAAAAGGGAAAGGAAAACAAGAAGGTCCAGAAACGCCAATTCCAAAGGGAAGGGTCCCCATTTGACACCAGTTTCAAAGTTTATTTTAAAGGATATGAAGTTAAGACTTTCCTTCGTTGTAATTTTTCTTTTGGCCCAGGAGCGTTATGAAATAAAGAGACCTGGGGGGGGGGGGGGGGGGGGGTATATATTTTACCTATGATACTTACTCGAAAAAAGCAAAGAAAACGCCGTCAGAAAATAGTATTATGTAGTCAAAATTATAAATATCCAGCACTGATATGAAGAAATATTGTTTCGTGTATCGGATATATAATCGTTATTTCATCCCTGTCAAGGTTGCGAAGCTAACGCCAGGGCTATCAGTTAGACCTTGTGTGTACTGATCCCATTGAAACCAGTCGAAATCTAGAGGGCCTTGTCGATGGGCCTGTTGCATCTGGCTTTGGAAGTCCACGGGTTCAGCCATGAGGGCTTCGAGGTCAAAGTCAAAGCCGGCAGTGGCACCTTCAAACATTGCGGCCATGCCACTGTCAAATGGCATCGCTGCAGCCGATGGGTCGGCAGAAGTGCTTCCGAGAGACGTGGTCGAAGATGTCGAGGCTTTGCCATTGTCATGGGAAGAGCCTGGGCGACCTGATGTTGTTGACTGCGTACCGCCAACATTAGGCCAGCGAAGGAAGTTGAAGGCGTGCGGGAACATCGTTGGGAGATCAGAGTCAGGGTGCGAGACGGAATTTTTGTACACGGGGGTATCCATACTCCCCACGCTACCCGGGCGGGAGCTGGAGTTGGGATTTGGCCGCTTCCCGTCTTCGGATTTGGAGTCAGTGTTGATAGCGGAATGCTTTCTCTTGCGAGAATCTGAATGTGAAGGTTTCTCGAATTTTCGAAGTACGACAGCGGCTATTTGGGTGAAAGTTTCTGCAATCCTTAGGAGCTTGGAGGCAGATTCGTTGGCGGCTTTCATGCGGTCAAGGTAAGAGACGACATGCTGCATAAGGAGGAAATCATCGCGAGAGGATTTCTCTTCGGGATTGCGGATAACGTTGGAGAAGAGGACGAAGAATGGGGTGAATGGGAAGTATTGAAAGAGCCTAACCGTATAAATGTAAGTAGAAATAATAGATAGACTATTAATGGAATGGAAGCCCACCAAAGGAGAACGCTACCATCAGCGGCGTCGTTATTGACCTCCAGGGTCTGCTTAATCAGTTGGACACTGGTTCTTGCAGAGTCCAAGCAGATGGCCTCACTCAATTCGCCGCCGCCCTTGTTGACTCGGTGGATCATAATCATACTGTTATGGAAGGAGAACTTGATTTCGAGCTCAAGATATTGTTTCTCAAATAGACCGATAGAGGGAATTAGTTGAAGCCCGGCTCCGTTTTGGGCCCACCAATTTCGAAGCTCGAGTTCGAGCTCCTTCGAAGCGTGCTGACGGTCCTCATCACTGGCCTTGCAGGCCGATGCAGAGTACAGTCGCATGTAGATTTGGCTTTGGATCTTTGCTAGCCAAACCCAACCGGAGAAATGCTGCGTAAGAAGAACATTGCCGGTAACGTTATCCGGGAGGTCGACATCAACATCGAAGTCTGGAAGACAAGTACTCCGCCCAAATGTGAGCGAAAGTGCCTTATCCATAACATAAAGAGTCCAGAAAACCAGCTGCCGCTCCACTGCCTCCTCCTCGGAGAAATTCTGAGCTGGGTGGGATTGTCGATGCAAGCCTATCGCCTGCGCCAATCGGCAAGCCTGTGATAGCAACATCCAACAAAGCCCTGGTTTGGAGATCTCTTGAGCGACGATCGCCAGAGTCAACAGGGCCTGGACATTGATTAGGTTTGGAGTTAAGAGAATGCTGACGTCGTCAAAGGCGGCCCAACTGTTGAAAAAGTACTTTTCGACAAGAGCAATCTGAATGTCCTCCTTTTTGTTGGTACCCATGCCATAAAGACTAAAGAGCAGCACGTTGTTGAAACACACCAGCCACCCTCTATCACTCATCGCAGATGGTTTCTCATACATTTTGTTGACATTCTTCATAAAACTGTCGTATCTGAACAGTGGGAAGAACTTATTGATCTTAGTAAAAAAGTTATCAATGAGGCGAATGGCTTCATCGCGGCTAGGAGCAATATAATCCCTCCCTCCCATCTTCAACTCCATATATCCGTCGTATGGGAGCAAATTGGCAATATTACTGTCAAGGCCCTTCAAAGTGCGCAAGGCACTCATGGCTTCAACAACGCCGGCCGCTGTACTAGACTGAATGCTACCTGGTCCGGCTTGTGCTGCCGCTGCCGCGCTAAGCCGTGCCTCTGCTAAGCTTTCAGCTTCTGAAGATATGGACAAAATAGACGATGCACCGAGGTAATGAACATTCCCCTTTGGGTCTTTGACTAAGGTCCTAGGTGGGGCAGATCCAGTAGGGGATCCTGCCTGTCCTGGCTGGTGCCTCGGCGTCGAGGCCGAAGTCGTTGACCCGGCAGTATTTAGAAACGACGGTGGCATCCTACTCGGTGTAGTAGCCCCACCGCTTTCTCGAGATGGTGATGGGGAGAGTAAGGAGGGGAACCCAGGTGGGGTCGGGTGCATTGTTGTCATTGGACTATGCATCATCTGGCTTGCGAACGGCGACGATTGCTGCGCAGGAATAGCTTGGACTTGAGATTGCTGCTGCTGATTATGGTGAGTAGTCATATTGGATAGCTCAAGTGCAACAGCGATCCGTTGCATTGTGGACTCCAATCGATCAAGGCGCTCATGGACCTCCTCAAAACGGTGGGCACTATAGCCATTGTTAGGGACCAACGTTGTCTATCACAGCAATGGAACGGGATAAAATGTAACCTACATGCGCGTGGACTCATTCTCTCGCTTCTGGCGTTCGGAGTAGGTGCATGCAGCTTTCCAAGTTTTGCAGTTGCGACATACCGGTTTCTCGCGACCGCAGCGTACCTATATTGGGACGACACGACATGTCAATATTTTTTTTGACCTTCTTGAGGCTCTCCGTCTTCGTGGAGTAGGTCTGTATATGAAGGCTCGGCGCGGCAATGGCTTGAGGGACAAGTTGGTAATACCTTTTTCTCACGGCACAGATCGCAGGCAGGATTCCTAGCAGTAGCGGGTTGCTTCGGTGGGTCAAAATTGTAGTTGGTTAGTACATACTTTGATGAAGTCTGGTTGAGTTTAGGCACGTATGCAGCTAAAAAGGGCGATACGGATGGAATTGACGGATTTGAACGGGTATATAACACCGTAGATGATATAGATGGAACATGGCAAAAGTTTGATTGGATTACCGTTCGTTATACACGGTGTGTAGTGCAACGTAAATGGCAATTGAAGTTGAGTGCTTTTGCATTGTGATGTTCTGTTCTGTTTAGATTTTAAACTTACCCCTTGTTGGTCACCACCAGATTCCGAACCATCGTCCTTATGGTCGTCCTGTTTTGTCATGGAGCCGGATCCGATTGAGGAAGTAAAAAGAAAAATAAAATAAAAATAAAGAGGATAAAGGTATCACCAGATCCCAAAGAGGACAGAAAATGGTGGTTTGAAGTGAAAAATTAAGTTGGCGACTTTGAAGTGTCGCGTGGGAGCGAGCATAAAAGACAGAGGGGAAATCCAGGGGGAACCGAAGCTTGTATCAACAACAGAACGCAAAAACCGATGTTTGCGTGATCCGACTGGGAAGGAGAAGGATCGATCAAATCCAGTTCCGGTTCCAGTTCCGGTTCCAGTTCCAGTTTTTGCCAGTCCAAATGGCCCGGCAAGGGATGGTGGAGACGCCTGCTTTGGCTAGACTGAATCAGGGTAAAATCCGAGTGGTGGTCTTTCCTTGGGAGGGAGCCCTGTGGCTGTCGGTGTTTAGCTTTGTTACCACCAATATTACTCCGTATGTTGGGTGCAGATGAAGTCAGTTGAGGCCGGCAGCGTTGATGGTTGGAGGAGAGGGAGAGGAGAGAAGAAATCTTGAGATGTTCGAAGGAGAGATGGTTTAAGTAAGTCACTAAGAATTACCCAACTAAGGAGATAGTCTCAAGAGGGTTTGATTAAGGTACGTCAGCGACTGTGGCAGAGATGGGAAGTCGGAGTCGGTTGCTACCTACATACAATGAGGGGATGCCGTTTGCTAATATCGTCCTGTCTACCAGGAGTCCCGGCCTCCGAGGACGCGGGTCCCCAAACTGCGCCACGACGCATTCGGAAAGGCCTGCCACTTGATGACACCCACGTGATCCAGACTGTGGCGGGGAAATGCGTCGAATTCAAGCTTCAAGATGCGGAAAACAGTACTTGCACTTGTGCTATGCAATATATTATTATATTATTACCTACTTAGGTAGCTGTAGCATAAACAACCATTATGATACCACTGGAGTCTTTGAAAATCATATATATACTTAATACATAAGTGAATACATGTATGGGAGACAGCTGAGAGGCATAGCTTAATTGGGCGGTTTCTGCCTGCCCTGTCCGATCAGCCAGCGAACGAAATGCATGCATGAATTCATTGGGTCGCGATCGGGTGAACATGCCCGGGACACCGGATGTCATGTCAGCAAGTTGACTCGTTAGGCCAAGCGGAATTTGTCGGTTGATTACACCACCGATATTGAGCAGCTAACTCGAAGGGGGCTGTGTACATACATGTAGACATACATAGCGAAGCTATGTTAACATATTAACTTGTCTCCATTCCACAACATCGAGCACGCTAGACGGCACCAACAAACCGTTCCGTCGACACGCGAGAGAGGGAAAAAGGTCAAATTCGAAGCTAGCTTGTTGCATGTATGTAGTATGTACGTACATCCGCATATGCGTGAATGTCTGTAAGGGGCATTTGATACCCGTATACCGTCTTTTCGTTACTCTTGCTGCTGCAGGGGAAATATCTTGACCCCGTTCTTTTTGGATCACTGATCATGACCAGATATCTCCTTGCCATCTTTTCTATTTAATTTTCGATGTCGATAAATCATGATACCTGCTCGCGAAGCATCCATCGACTCATATTACCATTGCAACGGCATGAATGCACAATTACTTATCCTGTTATTTCTTTTCATCGGTACCAGAATCTAGAAGTTTAATTTACATTCCATCTGGTTTCGCGATTCCATCGGGCAATATTAATCTAGTAAGGGGCAATATATACGAGTTATCGTACATGTACTTAAGCATATATAGGATTCGTTACTTTAACTGATCGACATTGATATCAGCGGGGTGTGACGGGACATTCTCGAACCATCCTCCGCAGCTAGTTTCGTCGTATCACCTATTATTTGATGAGCGAATCTATGCGAACGATGGCCTGCTTTTGCCGCAAGCCTCTTGGGGCTCATAATGTCAATAAGCCCATAAAGCAGCTATAGAATTTGATAGCGGCGTTTTCCCTCCACTGCAGATCTGCGGCTTGCATTTTCAAATGAAGTCGTGCATTGTGGCCGGGATTTCGGCGCAATTAGGTCTCCACCTCATTGAATCGATATGCGGCCGCTTTGAAATTTCCTGCCGTTATATATAATTTCATGAATTCATCGTTTCCCGTCTGCCAAAATTTAAAATTCTCGTCTTAGATGTTAGTTTTGGGTAGCCCAGGCCGTGAGAGTATGCATGTAAATATATCTACACGTGCACCTGCAGAAATTATGAAATTCTGGGGTATGAATGCCACGCACATATACATATAAACGGACGACATAGGGCCATATGGATTTTTCTGCGAGCCGGCTTGGATATTCAATCGATCAATCGATCAAGCACGAGGCGGGCCGGTTCGGTAGAAATACAAAGTGTTTAAGAACACCAACCTACGGCGCATGCCACCGATTCGTGTGTACAAAAAGATGATACCTGGCCGTCTTATCTCACATATTCACCCATGATTAACGGAAGGATCAAGATCTTCACCACCGTTACATGCTGGTAGCTAACTCCGCGGTACCGGCAAGCCAAGAAAGACAAATGTCTCCACAAATGAGAAAAAATTCGCTGAAGAAGAAATATGGGATTTTTATCAACAACAACGCCGGTTTTTCGCGCCAAAATAAAAATGTCCTTCGAGAGTGAGAAAAAAGAAAATGAACAAAATTTTCTCAGAGTGCGAGCTCTACTAGCTACACGTATGGGACAGAAGTACATAGTGGACCGGTAGCACCTAACACGAACAAAAGGCTCCGGACTTGCGCCTTCAATCATCCATGTATGTACATATCTGCAAAATATTAAAATTCTTATACATTTATGCCGGCCTTGCGCATGCCATGTGGACAATCTCGCAAACCGATAACGGTTGCGCAGAATTCGAAACATCGACAGTTCTGGTATTGAATACTTAAATGATATCGATCTATCAAGAACGTCCTTCTACAGTAGAGCGCAAGCCTTTAAGCTTTCCTGACTCGATAACACCTGGAGCCGTGGTGTCGATGGTTTCATCCCAAATCGGGAATCTCCTTCACCCTAATGCCTATTCGTCCCGCTGGCCATGGAGGGGCTGATCCCCGCGAACCTTGTAACTTGGAAAAGTTTTCCAGCACTTGTACAGTACTTGTCCTGGCCCGTCTGCGTTCCCTCTATTCCCGAACTACTGGTGTCTCTATTTTTGGGGTCAGGGAAGAGACAGACCAGAGACAGACCCTGCTCACAGTCCGTGCTGAGGGTCGGATCCGACACTACTAAGACCTAGCTCCCATTCCCATATCCAGTCGTTCCCCAAACTCGTAGCAAACATGGGCATTGCGGATCTTGGATTGTATGGGAGCCCTCAGAGGCTATAAAAGTAAGGAAACCTGATCTCGCATTGATATGCGATTCCGAACTGATATCATCGATTAAACTAGGCGAATGGGAGAGATGGCATCTGTTCGAGGAAATGAAAATGAGGCAGGCCCAAGAACGCCTAAACTGCTCTGGTGCGGTGGAGCTTGTACTAAATGGTTAGCATCATGGTGGTTCGCATGAAATACCAGAACCAGATTCGCCTACAAAATGCATATGCAGGCGGTCATACTTGTCGAATCCCTTTTAAATCTCCAAAAGTGGCTCCATTTGGCCTTGTCTCTAACCTAAGGGAAAGAAAAAGAAGAAAAGGACTGTGGCACTTTTTTGAATTGGATTTATCTAATTTTCTGACCCTTACCTCGATATCGTCTTTGTTGCAAAATAGTCTAATTCTCGGCCGTCCCTATTTCGTCGTTTATATGCGGAGCATACCCAAGTTCCCCCAAGCCGTCTGCCAGTAGCAGGCGTCGTTCTCAGACAATCACCGTACTCGCTCTTTCTTTTTCGCATCTGCTAGCTACATTCTATATAATCATCAACGACCTCGAAGAGTTGACATTTAGTTCAGGTTGTCGCCCTCCCCTTCCGTCAAGAGGTACCGCTAGTTTTTTTTTTTTTTTTTTTGTTCTTGTCTTTCTCTCCCATCTTAAACAGGGTGTGCATGTGTATGCTTTTCGCACCGTCCATCGAGACTCGAAAAAAAGTGTTTCAGTAGACTGCGACCCCAGCCACCTGTGCATCTATCTGCAGACGAATTCGAACCGACACGCTACCCAGGCCTTTCCCTTTCCTTTTTTTTCCCCTTTGCTCGTCAACCGGCTGCACCCTCGAGCGAAACCCCAAAAAAAAAAGGGTGAAAAAGGCGCTGGCTATTATAATTATATCTTTCCTCTGCTTCCAAAAAAATAACCGGCGTACTGAAACGAAGGCGGCCCCATTCCGAGCGTTTCGTTTCGGTTTCTCTGATCCAGTCGAATCGAATCAACCATCGCCAGCTGCATTTTTATCCCGCAAAGTAAGTCCGCACATATGTACTCCGTACATGTACAGTTCCATATTTGCTTAGTATAGCACGAGTGCATTCAACTCGACTCGGTCATGGTGTCCAGAGCAGTCTTGTCTCGTCTTTGTCGAATGAGAGCTTGAGCTTTGCCCCGTCTCGGATAGTCCCAATAATATTCCCTTGCCTTGCTTTCGAGATCCCTTCGTTGAGCCCTTGCTTCCTCGTATCTCTGCCCTGTGGACCTGGGGCAGTTCTTCGCATAACTTAAACTACGGTTCATTTCCCTCCAAAGCCGCTCTGGTCATTCCTCTTTCATGCTCTGATTCTCGATTCTCGGATTTTACCAAGCAGCTCAGTCACCAACTAACGTCAACCGGCCGCACCAGCAGGGCTTTTGTCAAGGTAACCCGGCGCCTGTTCGACACATCGGTCTGTTGTCTGTTGCAGTTCGACGCAACACATTTCTCGCTGTTGGCCAACCGTCGCAGGCTTCGCCTCCTCGTCGACTGCGAAATAATCGATCCACCCATCCGGCGCCCAGCCCTCCATAGAAATAGAAACAAAGACAAGGTCTTACCGGGCCTAGGCACTTACCTACATACATACTTACCTCCATACGGACATACATAATCCATACATACATACATACATACATACATACATAATACATACCTAGTTAGTATATATTATAGACCATGTCGCTCTTTCATACCGCAAAGCCTCAGCTTCCCAAGTCAAGCTCTTTTCTGCAATCCGACCTTATCGCCCAAGAATCGGCTGCGATTACCACGGCTGATACTCAAACCGTCAAGAAGAAGCGTACGTTCTTCCGTGGGCACGCTAAATCGGACTCCGCATCATCTCTCAAGGACATCATGGTTGTACCACGCGAGGTTACTGTAACACCTCTTCCACCGCATTCCGCTAAGGAGACGGTTATCCATGGTCACAACCATCACCACCCAACCGCCTCATATCACGAAGGCCTTCCAGCATCTCCTCGACAAAGTGCTTCCCCTAGACGAAGGTCTTCTACAACTCGTAGGCTCCAGAAGCGTCCTCCGTCCCATCATTCTAGTAGTTCATCTAGAACCAGCCCCAATACTTCCCCTGCCCCTTCACCAAATTACGTCTTCGACAAACCTCCTAGAATATCTAGCAAAGATTACACACCTGCTCACCAGAATCTTTACATCATGGACGACGGTCAGGACGATGAGATGTACACCCTCTTCGAGATGATTAGTGGCAGCAAGCCAATGAGCTTCACGGGGAACAGTGCCGCCCAATCATCACACCAATCATCTGCCTACCCAAGCCCCGAGTTACCAATGGATACTCAGAGATTCGACTTCAAGCAAAACAAAAGGTTCAATGGGCCTTCTGGTCACTCGAGGAATACTTCTGCCTCTTCAGAGTACTCCGTCATGAGCACTAGTACCTATCAAACTGAATTCTCGGACTTTCAATTTGAATTCAACAACGTTGCCGATCGCCATGATGGCAAGGATGGAACTTTGCGAGGGGCTTCTCAGGATTTCACATTCCCAAGAAAGTCTATCACCTCTATTACTGGGAAAAACGGTGACCTCCTCAACGTCGAAATGACGAACGACTACGAAGATTGTGTTGCAAGCATTGCGGACCTGACATCTGATGACGAATCTGACTACGGCTACGAGCACGGAGACGATTTGGATGACTTAGTTTTAGAGGAAGGCCTAGCCGTCCAAGTGCAGATTAGGAAGTACTGTTCGCCAGTTTTGGTCATGATTAGTCCCAGGAGTAGCTGTGAGCTATGATTTTGGGGGAATGAGTTAGATAGAGGTCAAGCGGGTGTCGCACGGAGCCACGGACATATATTCCGCGAGTGGCGGTTTCGAGTAATGGAAGGGAGTATCTCTTGTGCAGATGATACTGTAATGAAGTAACGATCTCTCTTTGTCTATCTCTAGTTTCCTTATTGTTCTTCTTCTTCTACTTGTCCCTTTTTTTCTTCTTCGTTGTATGGATATCACGGGAACGCCTTCTCTTTCTTTAATTCTTGGGAGTTTTGTGGCATTATTTTGATAATGCTGGGGTCTGCTGAAAAACAAAATACTATTGTTTCCTTTTTTCTTATCTTACATATACGTGTACGGTTTTCATTCACTTTCGTTTCACTGTGCCTATACCTAGCCCTTCTATATATATCTCTCTCTCTTTGAATTCGTGATCATCTATATTATATCGACCCTAAAAATTGTCCTTCCCTCTTCCCGAGGTATCGAATTTTCATTAGTAGTGGGCTAGCTGGGCTCTTTCTTTTTCTTTTTCTTTATTTTTTTTTTTCCCTTCAATGATTTTGGTGTATCAATCCTAACCCGAGAGGTTGTCGAGTGTCTCGCATGTGCCGTAATTACCATCTGATATCAACATTGTTCATGACAGGTCTAGTTAACTAGTGGGTAGATCTTCTCCTGCAGGGGGGCATGCATGGTGTTGGATACGTTATATACCACCGAGCTTCTGTGACGAATATTGTTAGATGTGGTTCCTACGGGTATTTGCCTGGGTAGTTGCTAGGGAACACGTTGACTTTGACATATGTATGTATTTAACAGTTCTTTCTGTTGCGACGTAACGAATAGTTAACCAAGCAAGTACTTACTTACTTACTTTCTAGCACAAGTGTAGCTTGCTCCCCGCCGCGATTACGAGACTAGATGCCAATCACAACTGAAATTTGTGGACCTGACAGACAGGACGTTGGATTTTGTGAAAGAGGGGCGGAGGGGGTGTTGGTGGCGATCGTCGTTATTCGATTCGAATGTACTACAAAATGGAATGATGGTAACTAGCTTGATATAGATGTTTCTCCCTCTTTCGTTTTCGCGCAAGGGTCAGCGCATGCGCAGTATACTTTGTAGGTAAGGGAACGTGCGATCCCACTTCCCCCTTTCTCCTCCTGTTGAATTCAGTGCGTTTTGGATTTTTCTGTCTATTTCCGCCATGTTCAATTGCGACTTTGTGAGTTAAGTGTTGGATTTTGAGAAGGATAAACGGCCAAGCATGAATCTCCGTCCCAACATCTGTTAGTAGCTGCCTAGTCGAGGGGCCAACGTCGAAACTCCCAAGCTTGCAAGCCAGAGGTGGCATAAATCAGAAGGTGCTGAGGCATGAAACTCGTTGCCATAGTGGCTTTTTTTTTTTTTTTTTTTTTCCTTTTTCCTTTTTGATTTTATGTTTGAGGGTCGCGGATTCCGATGGTTGAAATCTGGGTTCGGGTCCTTGCTAGCTATCGCGCGCCAGTAGGATAGCGTATGTGTGATTACATGTACTCACTCGTAAGAAGGAAGTCAACTTAGCTAGCTATAGCTCTATCGAGAGCTAAAAGAGCTCCTGTCGCTAGTTGAAAGTTGAACTAAAGTTGCATTACGACACTACTATAGAGCTAGAGCTGCCGAGGCCGACTGTAGCGCTATAGCAAACCTAGGAAGCTCGTAATTTCATTTTTCGGATTTGTTGGATCCATACTCCGTCGGCCATTCCACGTCGAGGTTCCTCCTTTCCTGTACATTGGTGGCCCCACCTGCACAATGCCCCATGTTAATTCTTATCGCACGCTGTGAACGCCGATGGCGGTATCACAGCACCGTTGCAGGATGCTAAGGCAGCCGTGGCAAGTCAGAAGATTGGATGCTTGATATAGGCACCGCCGGCAAGAGTACCAAGTACGTCGCACGTGTGCTTTCGAAAGCCGTTCTATAGCGCTCGTACTTCGAGTTTGGATTCTGGCTGGGGCCGGCCTAGATATCCTCGGCTCAAACAAAGCATTGGGCAGGTGATCACACGTCTATAATTCCGTCCTGGGATTGAGGGCACTTTTTGTTGGTGTTTCCTTTACCCTGGGATGCCTTAGTCGTTGGACAATACATCGACTGATGTCGTACATGAGAGATGTGGATGTATACAGGAAACATTTTTCATAGAGCGTGCACTGGTGTTTGACAAAGCCCGTAGTCAATCGTGGTATAAACGGTAGCGCGAGAAGGAACAGTGCCTGGCTCGATATTGTACAGCCTGGGTATATATAATTGGTATATACTTAAGTATATATACGTATATATCACTACAGTGTTATGCTATGTTACCATAATACATAAGTCCAATTTGAGCCCAATGTGAGTCCAGCCGAAGATGTGTGACGCTACAGCGCTGAGGTACCTAGGTCTAGTATCCTGATAGAAGTGGTATCCGGTCGATCGTTATCCATCCAGAACGGTAACCCGGATTTCATCGACCGAGTATCTTGAAGAGGTTACAACCACAGGGAGGAAGCCTTGTGGACATGGTCTCTCAAGATACTTTTCAATGGTTGGGATTCCACGGGGTGCCAAAGCTAGTTTTACGAGGATGGAATTTTAACCGCCCTGTTGGTGTCTTCGCAGTTTCGAGCTTCTGTCGATCAATGGCGACGTTGTATATATATGTAGTTGCACTAGCACAAAGCCGTTTCATGATTTAATTTTTAAACGAATAAGTAGAGAATCCATATATCTAAGGACCCGGAATTAATGTTGTGCGACCGTGGGCATCCTTAGAGAACCCTGGATGTCTGGTTGCGGGCGTTTGTCGCGATGTCGGTGAACTGAAGTATTTAAATAGCCGGCTCATGTAAGTATGTATGTACAACGTTTAATTGTGATTAATTGTGGTTTGAAAGGGCGTGCAGTATAGCTCGAATTCATCATGAATAATCATATACTATAGTCCTACTCAGCTGAGCAGGGGGTTTGATGCGATTAATCGATTGGCCAGGGATATGGGGAAATTTCGACGTACACGCATGAGCACCCGAGATATATTTAAATATTTGATCTAGCAGCTGCGCAGGTCCTACGTACTAGGAACTGACGAGAAAGTAATATAGATGTTGAAAATGACGGAAGATGGTTGCCTTGGGCATATTCTGAAATCTGTGCAAATACTAGCGAATAAATACATAACTATACTAAATAGATACGGGCGTTTAAAAGGCCTACTGATGTCTATCTTCCACTGCAACTATCGGTTTTAGTATAATCCGACGTTTGACGAATTCGCGTGAGCGCTAATTTTAATAACCAGGCGGTAGAAAGTGAGAATAAAAATCGATAGGTGACATAATGTGGCAGGGGAGCACTCCGTTCCAGGATCGGTGTAATGCCGTTTCCATATTTGCTGCGTATAAACAGTACACACGCATTCGGATGGGCCGTTGGTCCGATGCCAGGAAAGGTTACCAGAACGGGCCCGAGGCAGATGCCAGCATATTGATATGAAGGCGATACAGTTTAATACACACACCGGTGTCGGCTCGGAAAGAAGCTTCAGCTTCGAGCGCTTCAAGGTTTAGATGAATGGGGTTCGTGGTGATGTCAGATACAGTTAATGGTGCCCTCGGGGGGGTTATGGGGAAGAAAAGAACCGAAATAATATAATGTATCTCGCGTGAGATCTCGTGTTCCACAAATAGGAGAGTGTCACGGAATCAATGGTTGTGATCATGCATGGGTTTGGTGCGGTTCGCCGTGCAAGTCTTGATGGCTCCACGTACTGCAACACTGGTACCGTGCATGCCTCAATTAACAAGGCTCATGCTCAATAATTTCCCAGCTCCGTATTGTATTTGCCATTCCCGCAGCCGGTTTAAATGTATCTAATTTGTTGGCCTTCCTGCAGCTGAGCTGCATCGAGATTTTAAAATTTACAAGTTCCCTTGTCCTCATCGCTTTTGTGGCCAGCTGATTCTGATGAGCGCTGCTGGCACTCAATCCTGCTTCCGTATGTTCCACTTATAAATTTAGCGTTGAATGCACCAAGTGGATCTCAGAACGAAATGTATATCTTACAAGGCAACTCGAGCTAGACAGAGATTTACAGTAAATCATCGAAAGAGTGAATCAGCTATTGAATTAGTGTTTCCTTAAAGACAGGATTTTGCAAGAAAAAGATCTGCCTTTTGTGGGGTAAAAGTTGTCTCGTATATCAGAGCTGGGCGAAGCATCTCGGCCAAGCAGCATAATATTGCAGTTAATGGGGCCAATATTTTGCCTTCTAATTTACCCCTATATACCCCCCTTCGAATTCATCGATGTCTACGTTACATTCTATGTCCTTTTTTTTTTTTTTTTTTTTTTTTTTTTTTTTTTTTTTGTACACCCTTATTTCAAAGTTGGCCAGTCACCTGCGGCTCGGCCTCTCGCTTCGACTCTGCACTTACATCGAGCGCTCTTGGCTTGGTTGATGCATGCACGAGCAACATAATTTATGCACCTTCCCCGCAAGATGCGGGCCTTGGAGGCAAGGTTGTTGATCAAAGCGCCGACGTCACTCGAAATTTGTGCGGCTGGCGCCCAACGCCAGGCTTGAATTTACGGCAGAAATTTTCAGAGGATATAATTGAACTTTTTAATGGAAGGTGATCTTGTGCGCCGGGTAACTTGGCGAGCTAGATACAGATCTCGGATATCCCAGGCCGGGTCTTGGTCTGCAATTTTTGATGTTCGCATCAGTGGTCGACCTCGAATCCCAGCATTGCAATGTAATGCGCATATGCTGCATCCATTTCCGGGCAGATAACCAAATCGAAGACACCGAGTTGTGGGCTACATACGGAACAGGAAGTAAATCAGTCCGGAGGTCTTCAAAGACATACATACAAAGAAGGTTACGCCGGCTATCTGTCCTTCTCAATACTTCTAAACTAGGGGCTCATCCATATTTTTCGCAAATTTCCTTTCAAATCCTGCAGCTGACCGGGTATACGTAGCTTGCGGCCATAAAGCCTCGATACGGCTCCGTCGATCAAGTCGCTGCACCTGTCGACGCACATCTGGAGCCCGATCCTTGAAGTTGCACTAGGTGAAGTCCGCCAGTTGAATGCTATTTTTAACTTAGCTCGTGAATGCATATTCGGGAAATTGAACGATTTGTCTCCTCGTCGGGCTTGCTTTAGGCGAAAGTGGTATGATTCTGAAAACATTGGTGACTTCATAGGATCATACCAACGTTCACCCTGGCGACCCGTACGAGACAAACCAACGTTGAATATAACGATTGAGGTGCAGACGAAAGACTCTATATAGTTGCATGAAGTATTTATTGTATTCTATTGCATTAGGACGTATGGTTGAGTAACTAAGTGGCCCGAAGATTTTTGACCAAACCTCGGTTTCTACAAAGTGAAAGTTTCTTCTGCCATTGACGAAACTACTCTGGAAGCGAGGCCAGTTTCTCTCTCACCTCATCAAACAACACACACTACAGACTCTGGAACTCCAGAAACTAGTAGCAAAACGTATCACGCTAGTTTTGAACCCGTTTTGAATGTCTGCGATGTCCGGGAGGAAAGCGCTATCCAGCAAACGGGGCCATACAAAACCTTGTACTTAAGATAGTGGGGTGATTTGCGAGTCTTTGATATCTTCAATTTAATTGATGGATATTGACAGGATGGGTCGCCTTGAATCTGGGATGGGTTAGCTTATTAGCGATGCAAGAATTCGGGTCGATCTTGACAGTAGTAACCCACACGGGATTTGAGCCTCCCATTTGCACCGTTCGCCGCACCCGAGAAACCGCCAGCAAAGACAAGTCAGTCCCTAAAGCAGCGTTCTCGTCAGTGTTCTAGTTCTTGTTTCCCGAAGCTGCGATGTAACCCTTCCTTTTAAATTTTATTAAGCCCAGAACCTAGCAGTTCGTCGTGTTCGTTCAGGTCACCCTAAGCAGGTTGACAAGTGTCGGACTTGAACTTCCCGCAACTGTGTGAGAATTTACATCTGCGTGACAAATTTTGCAAAACTGATCAGACTTGAGTTTTCAGTGATGAATCTAGTAAAACTTCCCATTTCTCTGGGGTGACAAAGTACTCACACGTTATTCTGCCGCCCTTGCTTCGCCCTCCGTGGTACTTGCAACCTCAGGTACTAGAAGAGACGTTGTTCTGACGTCAAAATGTAACAAAGCTTCTTTGGGAATGTGTTTGAACTCACACACAGAAACTTTGTGTGAGACGGAGTCTAGCTCTAGCGCTATATCAATAACTATCACCGCCAAAAAAGAAATAAAATTTGATCTTCGAAAAAACAAAATAGAGGCATCGCGCAGGCTATGACAGGGTCAAATGAGATGGGACATTGTTAAGTGTGTACAGTTGCGGGGGATCGGGGATATTGACGGCCGGGTTGCACTTTCCGAGATGCATTCGCCTGGCACTTGCCCTTGGCTTCATCATACGACCATAATGGGAATAGATAGACGCCTGACCTGTACGTTAACGTTCAGATTCCCTACATGATATGCCGGAGCAGTAGAAACAAACTGGCTATATAAAGACATCTTTGCGCCGACCTCAAAAGTCAGTTTGCTCGAAATCACTATTGCGATATTAAGATACATACCGGTCGAAACAAGACAATATTAAATCATATTAGAATATATTTAGTCTCCCAGATATATATTATACACCTACTTGGTTTAAATTCATTACTGGATATAAACCGCTTCTCTGAACTTTATTTTGATTCAGCATCAGAGATCGTTTTCGCAACTATGCGGTCAACATTCGCGCTTTCTCTTCTCTCGCTTTCAGCCTCTGTTCAATCCTTGGTAATCCCCAGAAATACCTGCTACAGGTGTCAAGACTTTACTATTAGCGTCTCTGGCGGTATTAGCGGACCTCTTGGACAAATCTATGATGGCCAGAACCGTGTTGGGCCGAATACACCGGACGCGGCCAAGTACACTCTCGGCTGCAATGGTGGAATCACTGACGCCAATGGCCGCGGATGTATCTTGACACCACCAACGACTCAATACCAGTGTGATGAGGGTGCGCTACCCACAACTGGATTTGCCATCAGCAGCAAAGGCGGTATTACATACAATGGCAACGGAGAGTTCTGGGCTTGTCCGTAGGTTTTATCCAGACGTCGAAGCTGATTTCTGGACGTAACTAAACAACGCTAACCCCGCGTATAGAGTTGATGATCGCGGCAATTGGAACATCTATAGCAAACCAGTCAGCGGGCAGACCAAGTGTGTTAAAGTTTGGTTGACTGCTAACGGATGCACCGCGCCTCCTCCGCCCCCACAACCACCTAAGACCTGCCCATACAACTTAGTATATCCCAACGGCCAATCCTTCGAATTCCCTCACTTAATTGTCCCGGTCGACAAGAGTAATCCGAATACAGCCTACGGAACATCGTATTTCGGCGAGATAACGGCTTCAAAATCTACAATCTTCAACTTTGACGTTCGCCCAGAGTTCAAGGGCAAGAAATGCTCTCTCGTTTGGCTCTTCCCAACCAACCCTCCATCAGATACCAGCTCCTACACCTTCTCGGGTGCAGGGAACCTTCACTTCTGGAAGAAGTCTTCACCGGCTACGCAAGGCACTACGTATAACAACCAAGGCGGAAATAGTGTTGATTACGGTGTTACCAAGGTTGCCCCAGGAAATAGTTACACTATCTCCACATTCGATTGCCCTTACGGTCAGAAGATAGCTTTCGAAATCAGCTCTACAGACACCAACCTCAAATACTTCCAGGACTATAATCCTTCCGCGTAAGTTCCCCAGCCCCGACTATCTGAACTATGTACTAACTACCGCCTTTAGTGTCGGCCTCTACATTACAGCCTGTTGAAGAGGAGGCGAAATATTACGTATTATTTGAATTTTCTGGCTCGTTTTAATATTTTAGAGCTTACTTTTGGCATAGCATGGTACTGTGACCTTATTGCAGACCACATTCCTTCAGCGTTGCATAGTGTCTTTTCCCGATTCCCTCATTTGTGAGGGTTGAGATTGCTATAGTGTTGAGCTCTCTCTCTCTCAAATTTTTAAATTTTTTGTATTAGTCTAGTGCATAATGTTTAACTCACCCTCCTTTTCCCTCTGTGGGCGATACCTCGCAATACTCCTTTATCTAGTTATAACGTTATCGCAATCGTACTCGGTAAAATGCTAGAAGGACTCTTTTATCTTCTGTACCGCATTGATTTCTATCTGATGGTATCCATTGCCAAAGCTAAAAAGTCAATGTGGCCAAGATGCTAAGAGGATGCTTGATTGTCGGATGTGGGTGGAAACGTGAGCTCCGTGTCATATCCACGAGGGCAAGCAATTTGAATTTGCGGGGTCGGAGGGAAGCACGTGTCTTGGATAATCGAATACTCGGTGCATATGTCGCAGATACTGTGTAGCTGCAGGCCATGTTGCAATCTAGCTTGTGAGGAACATATTTAGAATCATATCGTGGTTCCACGGCCTCTTGCGTCTTGCGTTGGTAAGCACTAGGTGAGGAAATTTGATAAATTTAGCCCGGCTCGTAGGGTTGGTTCATCTTTAGGGGGGTAGCGAGTGTAATATGAGGCGAGGCTAGGGTTAACGGTTAGTACTGCTTTCATGGAATTGGTGGTCTATGCATGGCAAAAGGACCAGGAGAATTCTTTTGAAAGGGTGTCGTGGGTCTAATAATTCGGCCTATAGAGGCACCGCGCATGCATCCATGCATTTGCGCGGTCTGGGTACATACGAGAGCAGCTTGTAGGGCGTATGTTGATATCATGATTTTATCAAGGTTACCATGAATTCTCAATATATATCCTAATGAAAGGTAGGTTATGTGAGATTGTCGCGGAGTTAGATATACGTCCCTTTTGAATCCCACGGGCCCACCTCTCTAGAGGTAGAGTTTTGACTTTGGATCCGTCCCTAAACCTTTTGCTGAGAGTTAATTTGTGTTAGGGTTCAACAAGTGATCGATCCCTGTCGATATATATATCAGTGTTGTGGTTGTTGGATTTTGAGGCTAACATGGGGTTGCACACTGTAGGCATGCAGTTTTGAGGATCCTAGCGCTCACATATATATAATATATATAATCTATAATTAAAATAATACACGCCTTCAAACCCCCCCCCCACACACACACACACACATACACAGTATATACCTAGGTATATATATACTTGGTAGTAGTAGACACCGGCAGCACCACTCAACCCGACTGTACCAAAATCACCACTATTATTAGTATTATAGTTCCTATAGCTACTATTATCATATATATTCATACTAGTACATACTTAATTACAATATTTTTATAGAATTTTCTAGTAAAAATAATATGTTTTGCCCCCAGAAAAAAATCATTTAAGTATGAAAAGGCTCCGACTTGCAATCGGGCATATCTGCATACCGGTTTGCCATTATTGTGCTACTGTACGTGCTTCTTTACTTCGGAGACCAAATACCGCTGCGGATGGGACTACTCTCAACTCAAGGATCTACTCTCAACTCAAGGCCTGTCCTGTCAGGATTATTGGGAAGACCGTTCGTCCCACACGTAAAATTTTGGGATAATTGGCTGCCGGATCTATATATATAAATACCAGGCCCGGAGCAGCTCTTTGTCCAAGGGTTTTTTTTTTTTTTTTTTTTTTTTTTTTTTTTTTAAGTAATATTGGAGTCGATTGACATCATGAATCTCGCTGAAGCATCATGGATGCTACCATCGCCCCCTGAAGTTAATAAAAATCTCACGAATGCACAACTAGTACTAGGCTTGAGAAGACTCTGGACTTAACTAGCATGAGTATTGTAGATTGCCTGGTATCTATCACCACCCACCATCAATCGCATTCTCATGACCACAAGTACGGATATCATTGTTTTGGCCCACGCACAGGTCTAGTTCAACCCAGTTTTGCTTTCACTTACGGTCTGAGTGAGACAGCATGAGACCCTGAATTCGCAGAAGACTCCGGGTGACGTATTAGGGGGCCAGATAGCAAGCTTAATGATTGTCCGGGAAACGATTTTCTTGCACTTTAGAAGCCTCGCGACTATAGTCGACGCGCGTTTCCTTCTACCAATAAAGGCTGCAGACCTTCATCGGGCTTGTATTTTAGCCGCCTAAATCAGTAACATCTTTCGAAAAGGAGATAAATCGCGGCGAGAATTGCGGTTTTTTTTAGTTAGATGTTGACAAAACTCGACTTAATTAGCTTAATTATCAACAGGAAATGTAAGATACACAGGGCTTTCAGTTTGGGAAACTTGGGACTCCATTCATGAATTCATTGTATAATATTGATGTTTCCTAGCCTTATCCGAAAGAAATCTGGGGCAACGTTGCCGAAGCCACAAGCCCCACCTCGACATCCGCGTTACTTTGTATATATATATGCACGTTGGTCAACCATCCTATACCTACTTAAGTATATACATATTTATTTTCCTCATAGAATATGCTCAAGCTTGACGGACAACCCATTATTGCGGTCTCACTTTAGACAAAATGCTGTTACTGAACCGACTGGTTTAACGTTTGGGTTTTGTGAATACAACCTGCTAGATCTGGGGAGAGCGCCTAGGTGGCAAGGTCAGCCAACACCTTCCTCTTCAATAACTCTGCGAAAAAAATTTTCCTTCCCTGGATCGATTTATGCTCATTACTGTAGGCAGTATCGACTCGTATATTGCGTGATTTGGTGTAATATCCCTCCGCAGCTAACCTCTAGCTGGGCCCGCAGGTAGGCCTCAATTTGCCCGAGTCGTGACAATATCGATAGATAAGGAATGCGGATTGTTGCAATTTCATACTCAACAATCGATAGTTATCTCGCTTTCCTAGCATCATTAATTAATACCTCAATCTTGCATATTCTTTTGATGAAAGAGCCACTGGTTTGACTGCTGGTTACGCCCTAGTAACATATAGGATGACTATCGATTGTAATCGATTAGATAGGTGTTGAGCAGTAGTGCCTTCGTGATTTACCTAATATATAATATCCAATTTTCAGTGGCGGCCGCGTTACAAAGAATTGGATTTATCCCGCATCGATACAATCCTAGAGGAGGTACTATTTCCGATGGAGCAGATTCCACAGAGGGTTATTAGATCCCGATTGACAGGCTTCCGGATGCATTAGCCAAGAGCTAGGCTTTCTAGATTTATCCCTGCAGATTGGAAGGCGAGATAATGGGATCTCAAACGATAAGCACGGCGCCGTGCCGTGCCAAATATGTAGAGACAGGGAATGGATTTCGGTTATATGTATATATTGTAAGAAAATCTTGCCTCATTTGTAAGAATTTCCCGAACTGCGAGCATATGTATGGTGCCAGGGGCGATTTTGGACTTCGTGGGCCACTAACTAGCTGCCAGCTGAGTCCCATGACAATTCTACAATTGCAAGGAAAATTAAAGCGGCGGCCTCAATCCTGAATTAACACAGTGTGTGTTAGGCTAGCTAAGAATGACCACCTGCGCCGAGAGAGATGTAGTTGTTGAAAGAAGAATGTGCCTGATTTTTGCAGCAGGGTGCAGAAAGTCTTGGTGCCTACATCTATAGCTTTCTAGACTCCTGGTTACTCTCGGCTTCACTGCAAAGACGGGCTTTTTGTCCAACTCTAGTATAACTAGTGGCGAGATACTCTGGCGAAATAACTCTCCAGGTCGAAACCAGCAGGAGGTGCGGACCTTTGCATGCTCAGTTGGATAGAAGAAGTAGGTTCCACACTATTACTCCCATGGTCACGGCTGGCTATAACAATAGTGATCATGAGATCCAATGTTGCAACGTTGAGGACTATTGGGTATAAAAGACGCAAGTCTGCTCATTGATGGTAGATTAACGGAGCTAGAAGGTACGCATACGATAGCACCCTCAATCGATTGTTTTCTCTTCTTCAGATATATACATAAAACACCGCATTTATATCTTTCATAAAAAATGCAATTCACCACTGCCGCTTTGGCTGTTATCGCCGCTGTCGTCGGAGTTGTCTCCGCTCAGCCTCCACCACCTCCACCACCACCAACACAAAACCTCGACGGCCCATTTGCGCTTCAGCTCAGAGGCCCAAATCCTAACTGGAACGATAAGTTCATCTCGCACGCCCAGACTGGTGGTACCTCCAATTTGTGAGTCGTCTATTCTGAAGGAGATGAGATTGTATATGCTGCGTGCAGGTGTTTATGTACATGCATAATTATGTAAACTGCATATGCATCTCTACGATTCGAGGCTAGGGTCTCTCGCCATGGACAGTTGCTGACGGTACTTCGACTATCAATAGGGCGATCCCAGACCGCAACTCAGTTAACTATTTCCTCAATACCACCGATAATACTCTTGTTTACATCCCATGGCCTAGACCACGCGGTTCCCGAGAGCAATACCCTTTCGTTGTTGGCGCCAACTTGGCCTCCAACGTTGGCGGCATTTATGTCGCGGATGATTCTGCTCAGGGTACTACTGGCTGGGCTTTCTCCCAACAGGGAATCTTGGAGCTCAGTGGATTGAACAGGTTCCACGTTTGCACAATCCAAACTCCTCGTGGCCCAATGGCTGGCCTCGCGTGGCAATACGGCACTGCTAGACCCGATATTGCAGATTGCACTGTTGTAGCCATCCGACGTGTGAACGTTCCTCGTGGATTTGGCGGTCCAGGTGGCAGGCCACGAATGTAATCAAACTGTCACCGCATGTATCCCCGGACTGAGCTGGGGTTCTGCAGATATCATTGTAAATACTTAGTTAGCTTAATCAAAAGTGTATATGTACATAAATAGTCAACTTGAATTGATTAATTAGTCGGGAGATATCTGGCAGAGTGAAATAACTAGTTAAACATGGGCAGTCGGATTCTCAGACCCCCCTTGGCTGCAACCCTTCTCTCGTTCTTCCTGCTGTTTGAGTTTTCACGTGCTGCCGCCAACCGAAAGATGTAACTACAATGTAGCCCCTACTTAAAGGATGCCGACCAAATTGTAATTGTGCATATCCTGTTCTGAATTCAATTCAGCACGGAGCCTAAGCCTGTGCAATTGTAAGGCCAGAGAGGTAGTCTAGATGCCCTCCTTCCGGTGTGCATGGGATAGATAATCACTAGTATCTGAAATGCGAGTGGGCTTTTGCGTGGCTATTCCCGTGGCACCATGTCTATGAGGTCCGAGGGTCAGAGCGCTCGAGCGGTATCTCGATGTTGTATATTACGTATCCCCCTTCCAGACTGACGTAGACCGTGTTGGCACTGTTGTAAATGTGTCTTTCAGAGGAGCTTCGTATATGTGTTGTTTGTTCTTGGCCTTGGTCAACAACACATCACGGTTTCAGTCCCTTCTTTCCTTCCAGGGAAACCATGTAAGTGCTGTCGACACACTCATCTTGGGATACCAGGTCGTATACTCGTAATAGCCGTCGAGGGTCCTACTCCGTACATACGTACATACATACGAATAGAGAGGCGAGAAGGTCTGTATTTTGACTTTCCGAGGAGTTCCTGTGAGCTGAGCTAATATGAAGGAGAACAGGGTGGAAGTCGCACGATAGCCGGAGGTCTTGGATCAATACTTCCCATCAAGATCGAATCCGGCTCAAAAATGGAAGTGCGAAAAAGCAAACTTAACTTTGCCCTGCGGCATGTTACTGTCCTACTATGTATGTTCTGCACCATCCTTTGGGCTGCGTGTCAGAAATGAACGGGAATGGACACACGATCGTGGAAACTCAAGAAAAAGCTTGTCTGGGCTTGACTCCTCTCGCCTCCAGACTTGGCAGACTTGTCCCGTTATCCCAGCGTCATCATGGAGGGAAAATGGGTTATTCCGGCACGGTTCTTTGTTTCCCACAGCCGCGTCTACATACACAGTAGTGAGGTTGTGGCCGTGGAGGGGAGGGGTTTGCTCCCCCCTTTTGGCCTTTGAAGCCCGAATCTAGAGCGTCTCGCCAACAAAGCGAACCTGATGTTTGGGCGACTCGGGAAGAAAGAGAAGAAAGAGGAAGGGAAAAAGCATCTCCTGTTCTCCTCGTCATGCAGAGCGCTAAAATAGACCAGCTCTGTTTTGAACGGCGAAAAGGGTCACACTAATTTGAATTTGAAGGAATGGATGTTGTGTGAGTGGAGCATGCAGCCTTCGAAGTCGAAGCCGCTAAATTGGCTGCACCTGGCCTTCTTCATTAGCCCTCGGCCGGATAAGAGCGAGGCTGTTAATAACCCCCCTCGCCCACGTTTTTTCTCCCAAGACTTTCCCCCCTTTACCAAGACTACCTGCCAGGACGTCTGCTTCTCAATTTTCGACAACCTCTTGGTCTACCAAGGCCAACATCCACATTCACACGCGAAACACGACATACAAGCTTTCTTGACGTCTTTTGGACTTCCTCAAGGGAGCGGAGGAGAGCCTCTAGAAATTTGGTCCGAATCTTGAATCTTAGAGCTCTATAATAACCTAAAGTTTGGGAGTTTCTTTCTGCGGAATCGGCTTGCCAGAAGATTTTTTTTTAAAGAGAGAGAAAAAAAAAAAAAAAAAAAAAAAAAAAAAAAAGGTCAGTTCAGTTGAAGGAAACATTAGCCTACCTTTCGAGTTATACTTTGTTGTTGCATCATTCCTTCCGTAAATTTACTAGCAGAAGCGGGGCTGCAGAGGGTTCTGCTGGGCTTGAGCTGTCTCCTCCCTGCAGATATACTTGAGAGACAGGCAGGTATCAAATTTAAGGTCAGGTTTGACGAGCTGCTTTGAAAGCTATATGGGTAGCTTGAAGCTGGCTGTTATCCCCTTGAATTAATTCTACCGCGCTCCCATCCGACAAAATCTCAACCCCAAGTCCGTATTTCCCAGACTGTTCTGTTACCTCTCTTGCGCGAGATTTCTAGCACCCAGCTCACATTATACGAGTCCGAGATACGGAGTAGGTATTGAAGAGCTCTTTTTCGAAACTTCTTTCAACTGACGGGTTCCCTGTCAAATATATTCAGTGGTCTTCGATCTTCCGAGTCAGCTATACCCAGGGCTGACACCTCGAAGCGACAGTGGTGCTTAGGTTTTTGAGCAGTTGACCACAGCTGTTAGATCCGCCAAACCGGCCAAGAAATAGCAAAGCCGGCACCCAAGGAACCCGAAAAGGCTTACGCACCCAGCCCAGAGTTCCCGAGGGAAAGGGAGGCAAATCAGAACGAAGCATTCGACTCAGCTCGGGTTCTCAAAACAAACAAGTTACCAAGAAAGCCATCTTGACCACCGATCTTTTGTCTTTATCAGCCGAAGCCTTGTACATGTTCCCACTTGGATGAGATCACCTTATCCGTCCATTATCTTCGGCAGTATCGCAATCGCCCAGCACCTTTTTTTTTTTTGACCTTTTTATCCTTCAGCGAAAACTCGGTTTTCTTCCGCTGGCTTTGTCGCTTTTGAGAAGGGAAAAAAAGGGGGGGAGGAGAAATAATAGCACCGCACTTGGAACTTATCCGGAAGAAAAACTACTCGGCTGTTGTTGAAACGGCAGCGTGACCCTCTCAGAAAAACTGCTTTGCTGCTTGGAATTTAAACCAGATTTGGTGGGCATCAAAGGAAAGACACGGCTTTCTTGTTTTGCCTGGGCCAAGTCGCAAAAGAATTGCTACTCCTGGGTGACACGACAGTTGCCTTACCCCATTGTGTCTGGACGGAGAAAAGAGCCTGCGGACATCATTTCTGCTGCCTGTTCCCTGCCCAGCTCTTTAGCTCTCTGTCCGATCTGTCGTCAGCTGCAATCGCCGAAAAGTTCTTCCAAGTCATCTGCACCCCGGTCGGGTTCCAAGCCAGAGTCGCCCATACTTCGACAGCATTTCGAAGGCTTATTTCTGGCTAAGCTTTTCGTAATTTGTTTATTTCCTACCTACCGGCCGGCCATTCTTTTTTCTGTCATCTACCCCTCGACCATTATCCATCCCTACGTACATGTACATGAGCAGGCGGGACCACAGCTGCCTGCACCCTGCTGATATCTCTGTCGTTTGCAACAGTCCAACTTCCTTTCCCGCAGACCCAAGCGACTGGTGGGAACTTGCACCGCAACATCCAAGATCTAGCGACCGATTGACGCCCTTCAAGAGGCTTGGGCAATTTCCCTAAGACACTGGCCTACGTACGCTCCCTGAGAAAACTACACCCACCGATCGCAGTGGTTCCCTGGACGCGCGACTCCCTTCGTGGGATCGTTGCGGGAGAAGTTCACCTGACTCCGGTTTAAAACTTGCTCACCATATCAGTGGCCTGATATAATTCCGCACCATGTCGACACTGGGAAGTGGACGACTAAACTCTTTAATCTCCCGGATACGCAACTCTCCCAATTCTCCTCGGTCGCCATCGTCACCCACACAAACATCAAGCCCCACCACCACCACCACCACCACCACCACCACCACCACCACCACCACCACCCCATCGACACTGTCGCAACTGAAACCTTCTCGTCGCGCCATCAATGATTTCTACATCAAACTCGACTATCCGCATCGGCGGTACAAGCCCGGAGAGAACATCACCGGGTCTATCGTTCTCACGACCTCTCGCGCAACCCGAATAACACATCTCACTCTGACGCTAGGGGGCAGCGTTATGGTTTATCCGCACGACCGAAGGAGCCACAAGTGGGGGGAAGATGTTGTGAAGGATGTTACGTACCGAGATAGTAAGATGATCAGAGGATGCCGTAGTCGGGGGACAACAATAGAAGGGAGACATAGCGGTCGCGGCGTGGTCCTTTTCGAGGAAGAGCAGGTTATCGTTGGAGAGGGACGATTGGGTGCTGGGGGGCTAGAAGTTGGCTTTGTGATCGAATTCCCCAGCAAGGGCGGAATCAACAGTCTGGATGTATGTTTTCCAGATGGACCCTCAACTTCCGCCTCCGCAGGGACTTCTTACTGATCTGAATATTTGCGATTGAGTAGTTTGAAAGAGGAGCAATCACATATCTGTTGACAGCGACCCTTACCAGACCGACGACAATCCACACAATCTCGACCTGCACAGCAGAAATAAAATTCTCCGAAAACATCGATGTCTCGATGTTCAGCCCGCCAAAGCCGTTGACAATATCAATAGAACCTAACAGACCCCTTCGTCGACTGAAATCTTCGGGCTCCTCGAACGACTCCACAACATACATCCAAACATTACACCAACCACCTAATCTCTCGCCGCCCCTTTCTCCCTCCCTTCCCAAAACTCCCTCTAACAACACACCCTCATTACCGCCCTCCCCGACTGTTTCTGCACAGCCCCACCCCATGGCGACGATCGAGCTTTTGAGACCAGCATGTTTGCCCGGAGAATCGATACCTATCCGGATTACAGTATCGCACAATCGACCGATAAAATCTATGTCCGGTGTAATCACAACATTATCGCGACAGTGCCGGCTTGATACACTACCCCCTGCTGACAAGGTTCTCACCGCTTCCTCTCTCTCGTTTTCGAAATCATGCGTTTCCACTTTTCGGAAGGATCTCAACCAATCGATCACGGCCCTTATCGTTGACCCAAGGAGCCTAACAACGGTTATAAAGACCAGTGTACGCATTCCAGGAGATGCTTTCCCGACGATTTCCAAGGTTCCGCAAGGCGTACTTGAATTTACCTATTTTGTCGAGGTTGTGGTTGATCTCGGAGGCAAGCTAGCTAGCCGTAACGGAGTCGGCGATGTCATTATGGATGGTAGCACGGGCGAGGATTTAAAGCGAATACAAACGGAGGGAATCATGGAAACCGACCGCATAAGGCGAGAGAAAGGAGTTATCAGTTGCACCTTCGAGGTTGTCGTCGGCACAATCGACACTGGGAAACGGCGGAAGAGGAAAGAAGAAAAGTCGAGGGAAACACATGCTGCGGCTGATTCGGCCCCCTCACATACGTCTTCCGGGGAAAGCCGTTCCGAAGGATCAAGAATAGAGAGAGATGCTGAGAGGGATCAGACGGTAGCGCAAGTCATGAACTTTCTAGATGCGCCCGAATATCAAACTAGTAGTACACGGTCCTCACCCTCCAACTTGAGCGACACGCCGCCGCCGCCTCCGATACAGCCGCCTCCGATGATCCCACCGGTTCTCCCAACAGTTAGTGATGAGAAGGCACTCGCTAGGATGGCGGAAGAGCAGTTGCTGCCATCGGCCCCACCACTCTCCGGGCCAAGTAACGAGGCTTCTGCACCGCCGCTCCTCCCATATGATGAAGAAGATTTATATTTCGTACCCGAATCAAGCGCTCATGGCGCCGCTGCTCCGGCTTACGAGAGGCCGGATAGTGCTACACCACGGTCTGTATTGCAGCCACAAGAAGACAAAGGAGAATTAGAGAGGCAGCGGCTACTGAATGAAACCAGCGCGCCGCCCGTTACGGCCCCAGAGGTCGCCGAGCCCTCGGCGCCTGATATTGATGAGGATGAGATTGGACCTAATGGCCTTCCTCGCTACATCCGGTGAAGGGCTTCCGATTTGCTTCTATTCGGAACTGTATTTTGGATTTTATCGTTATCTGAGGGCTTTTTCTGGCCCCGAACTTACCTTGGGAGCGGATTTTCTTACCTTTGCTTCATAAAGAAAGCGATTTGAATTTATGGCGTGGGCACAACTTTTCTTTCAGTTTGATGATTTCCCGAAAGCTTCATATGCTCTCTTTTGCCTTTCTTTTCTTTTCTTTTCCTCTCTTGGTGGCAGGGCACAAGAACCCCCGTTGGTTTACCGCGTATTCTACGAAAGATGTAATTTATTTGTTTCCCTGTTTGAGCATTTGGCGTTATATATCATATCGGTCATCGTTTCCTTTTACGCGTGGCACTTTAGGATTTGGGAAAAGAAATTTTGTGGGCTAGCAAAAGCTTGTTGTCCTTTGTATGTATATATACGATATCTCTTTTTATTGTCTGCCCCCCCCTCCCTCTCTTCCATTCTTTCATCTTCTTTCGGTTTCTTTTCTATAGTATGCTTTTGTAATGGGGCTTCCCTAGGCGAGAGAGAGAGAGAGGTTACGAGACCACCTCAATCGCAATCTAAATTTTACGGAGCCAATGTGGAATTGAGATAATTCCCGCCTGCGCTGTCCTTTCATCTCTCTTTTATCGATTTTATGGCCAGAATATTCCCCCCACGCCTTCAATGTTAAATAATAGCCTTTAAAGCGAGTCCTCGCCCTAGAGACGTGTTGATGTCCTAGAATCCGTTGAAGGGATGGCACGAGCGGGCTGGGGGGGTGTAGGCTGCCTAATCAATCTCTTCAAGCTCCTCTGGAAGCCCTAGGCTAGTCTTGAAGGATGCAATATCACAAGACACCATTCCCGCCCCCTTGAGGTAGCTCTCTACCGCATAAATATTGTCTACATTCGTCATATTAGAAGTTCTGGTCAATGTTGTAAACCAAAGGGGAAAAAATGCAACAAGGGTTACGCCCGGTATAGCGTATACTTACTAGTATGTTCGTTGGCTGCCATCTTGAGGAACAGTAGCAGATCTTTGAGGCGGCCAATTTGAGCCGGATCATTATCGGCGTAGAGGGCCAGTTCTTTTTCAAGCTCTGCCTTTTCTTTGGACAGATTCTGGATGTCTTTCATCATATTCGATCGTTTGGCCTTAGGAAGTGCAAGTGTCAATTATTAATGCCAGGAGGTTTACCAATTCTCGAACGTCAACTTACCTTTTCTTCACGGGTCCCCTCATCCTGCTCTTCTTCAACTTCTATATCTCGCTTTACTTCCTCGAGCTTGCTCTCTAGTCCTTTAACCTCTTTCCCCCACCCTTTAACTTCGTTCTCTTTCTGCTTTTTCTCATCACCTTTAAAACACCAATACCAGTTCCCGCTGCCAATCTTTTCGACTCTGATCTTGTTTTCATCGACAAGAGCAGTGAGGTAATCTTTGACCTGCATACCGGAGATGCCGGTTGCTGTTGGAAGGGATTTCTCCAGGTCTTTGATTGAGTGAGCAGTTATTGGTTGGTGGTTGATGAAGTAGGACTCCACAGCGATGAGCTTGGCCGCCGAGGGATTGAATTTGGGCTATATAACGGGAATCGCTGAATTGGTATTCACAGTGTGTGCAGTGGGGAGGAAGAGAGGGTTGGATGGGCTAGGAGATGATTCTGGAAACATACCATGGTCAAAGGTGGATCGGTATCGAGGTATTCACAGAGACTGATGGTCTATATGGTGTATCGGTGTATGTATGCTATAGCATGCTCGAGGATGTATCGATGTTGCAGGTCAGGTTGAGGCCGTGTTGGGGGAACGTCGTTGTCCCGTATATCCACAACATTCGTCAACTGGATACTTAAGTACCTACCTAGGTACTTAGGAGGTAATTACTAGCTGGAAAAAGAATAAATACACTGTATACAGAACGGCTGTTCTAAAAACGACGGTACATACATCAACGTGTCCGTTTAGTAGTCTCCGTCGAAATCCTCTCTTCGGATCTTGCTCCTATCACACATCCCCCTGAAGACTCCACCGCTTTCCCACAAGTTCAATGGCGTATCTAGCTCGATAATTCTTCCTTGATCCAGGACGACGACTCGGTCGTACTTGATTATGGTTCGAAGCCTATGCGCAATACAGAGAACTGTACTGGAGCCGAAACCTTCTGCCATTGTTTTCTGGATCTTTCTGTCCGTCTCTTCGTCTACGCTGCTTGTAGCCTCGTCACAGATGATGATGCGGCTGCCTCGGACGAGGGCTCTTGCTAATGCCATTAGTTGCCTTTGGCCGAGCGAAAAGTTGAGACCTTCTTCGACTACGGGTGTGTCGAGAGTGATTCTCTCCTTCTTCTTCTGCTGTTGCTGTGTTTGGCCACTGGCAGGTGGCTTGTCAGTCCCGCCCCCGTCCGGGACCACACTGAGCTGGTCTGTTGATGAAGCGCTCGTCGACGCGTCTACCTTCTGGTCCTCAGGGAGGACGAGGTAGCTCTGTCTTAAAGCCTCCCATAGCTCCAAATCTGTATGTTCTTCGAATGGGTCCAGATTACTCCGGACAGTTCCTTGGAAGAGGGTCGGATCCTGTGGTATAATGCTCAACTTACTTCTGAGGTCCTGTAATCCGATTTTGCTGATGTCCACCCCATCCACTGTTATAGTGCCATCGGCAAGTTCGACGAGACGGAACAATGTGCTCATAATACTAGATTTTCCGGCGCCCGTCCTGCCAACCACACCGATCCTCTCGCCACCTCTAACGTGGAGGTCAAGTCCGTGGAGGGCAAGTGGGAGGCCTTCGCGATATCGCATTTTTACGTTTTCAAAAATGATTTCACCTTTCTCCGGCCAGGTGGGGGCTGGCGCCACCGAGGTTCGGAGAGGGGCCTCTTCGGGTAGTTGAGTGCCGTAATAGTGTATTCTTTCTGTGGAGTTCATAGCATTTTCTACCTCGGCGAGCTGTCTGACCATGAACTGGATTATTCCGTAGATAGAAAGAATATAGCTTAGCACAAGACCGGAGGTTGAAGGGTTGGTACTATTTCGGGTGACTACAACCAAGATTGTCGCGGTGAGAACCAGCCCGATGGAAACGATGTCAACCCTCATGCTGAGCCATCGCTGGTTTGCAAAGGTAATAAAATAAGCCGAATTCATTTGGTTTATGGCATCGTTGACGGCGGTTTTGAATTGTCCTTGCAAACCATAAGCGCGGATCGTCGCCGTACCATTCAGGGCCTCGCCGAACCTGGCAAAAACGTCGGATCGAAGAACTGCTTCGTGACGTTTTACCTCTCGAGCAGAAGCTCGATAAAATCCGGCAGCCCAGAAGAAGAATACCCCAAGTGGTGCGAGGGCGATAGCGAACTATTGCATCCGGCGGGGATTAGTGGAGAACGTCCTTGCTATTACATATGCTGGCGGAAGGCTAGTTGACACGTACCCAAGGGAAATATACGATGATCATAACAAAGGTACACAACGTAGCGGCGAGTGTGAAGAAGTACATTCTCATGGCATCAGTGAGGTTGTTGTCCATAACATCAACATCCTTCGAAAACCGATTAACGATACGCCCTAAAGGTGTGGTGTCAAAAAAGGACCTGTGATTAAAAAACGAGTTAGATTATATGGAAGTCCGGGCGGCAACATTGCATATCTGTACGAACATCGGGGCACGTAATACTCTTTTCATGGCCTTCTTCATCAAGTTCTTACTAGCTTCGGTGCCAGCAGTGGTGAGAGTTAGTGCAAATATGAACATGAAAAGTGCCTGCGCTGCACCGAGGCCGACATATCCTGCGATCTGGCAGCCATGATATCAGCAATTGACCCCGTGAGGTTACAATACGACAGTTCGGGACTTACATAGGACCCTTTTGAAAGATCAAATCTACCGCTAGTCCACCATGATAGCCAAATGGTGCTCATGATGTTCGCTGTCTGGGATAGAAAGAGGAAGAATACAACAATCGGCGCCACGATAAAAGATCCGCTTGCTTTAATGTAAGCATAGTATACACCCCACCCGACACCTTTTGAGGCTCTTTCTTCTTTTTGCATGAGACCAGCTGCTGGCGAATTTCCCTTTTTCTTCGACTTCTTCTTGTCGTCAGATGCGCCAGTCTCTTGGTTTCCTTCGGATTCCTTTTCCGGGGCTTCTTCTGCAGCTGTCATCGAAAGCATCTGTTTGAAATCTTCGTTTGTGGCCATAAGCTCATCGAAAGACCCAACACCGCTGACTCTACCGTCTGCCATTAAGACGATTCTATCACATCGATTGAGAACGTGTAGCTGATGGGTCGCGAGTATGCGGCATTTGTCCTTAAGTAAACCACCAATGGCTTCATTAAACATGTGGCGTCCGACATGGGCGTCGACCGCGCTGAGCGGGTCATCGAGGAGGATAATATCTGAATTGTGGTAGATCGCTCGGGCAATATTCATTCGCTGCTTTTGGCCACCGCTGATTGTGATGCCACGCTCTCCGATCTCTGTCATATCTCCGTTCGGGAACAGTTCGAAGTCCGGTTTCAAAGCACACGCTTCGACGACCTTTTCATACCAAATTGCGTCGAACGGCCGGCCGAAAAGAATATTTTCACGCACGGTAGTATTTTGAATCCAGGCAGATTGAGGACAATATGCCATGCTAGCGCCTTGAGTTAGAGTCCCGTTCGTCTTTCGCATATCACCTGCGAGCGCTGCTAACAAAGACGATTTACCAGAACCGACGGTACCGACAATGGCGAGGAGCTCATGCTTTGAGATGCTAAGGTTGATACCCTGGATTGAGAAGGGATGTAGTGCCTTCTCGCCAACTAAATTTTCGCTGGTCTGGAGGGTGGGCTTTTCGGGTTTTTCCCTGGACTTCTCCTTCTTGGCCTTCTTGCCATCTTTGCCAGCTTCATCCTTACTGATAGGAGCTGTTGTTTCCCATGTAAAAGAAGCATCTTTTAGTATGAACGCTTCTTTCTGTTCGAAGTCTATGGTTCGCTCCTCAGGCTCATCCTCCTGAAGGAGGTACGTCTGGATTCTTTGCAAGGAGAGGAAAGCGTCAATTGACTCCGCGATAACGACAGGCAAGTAATTAAGTGGAAGGCGAAGGGTGTTAAAAAGTGTAATGGATGCAAAAACCGTGGCTGGGTTGAGACTGGGGTGTAGCAGTGAATAAGTGACAAATGCAAGGATGGATGCAAAGACAGGCAGGGACTATACGACCAAAACACAAGTTATATCAGTATATTAGCCCATCTTTTTTTCGTGTAACAGACGCATGTCTATATAGGTGGGTAATTGAAAATGACTAGACTTACCATAGACACGGCATTAACGGCACTTCTCACGGCTAACAAGAATTGGATAGATCGAATCTCTCGACGCCGGAGGGTCCCTAGCTCTTTCAAAAAACTCTCCTCCCACCCGAAAAGCTTGACGAATCTGACGCCCTGAAGAATTTCCTGCATCAAGCCGACGCGCTTGTCCGTGATATGGTTCATGGTCTTCCGCTTCTTAGCGAGAGTCGAGATGGCCCACATGATGAAGGGAACAAGGACAGCAAGTAGACCTAAGCCGGCTAGGGCTGATACTCCAAGATTGACGAGGAGAAGAGCTATACAAACAAATATCTGAATGGGGGCAGTCCACATCATATGGCTCCAGGAAGAGGCCTGGTCGACACGCCATGTATCAGTTCCCATGAGGTTGACAACCTTGCCATTTGGATACCCAGGTACAGCATCGGAAGATGCGCCGTTCTTAACCCTTTTCAGTCTCTTCTTCTCTTCTTTCTCCACCATTTTCTTTTCCTCCTCCGTGAGTTCCCTCAGGTCGTCCGAGCCGGCTAGTTTGCCTACGGCCCTTGCGCGGGACGAGATTGTCGTGCTCTTCTCGTAGATAATGCTGATCAAGGATGCTCTCGCCATCCCACCCGTCAACATACCTCTGTATAAGAATTGGTTTATACAAATACTGGCGCTCCATTGCATGGCGATAAGGCCAATTGCTAGGCCGATGCCCCTCCCGAGAGGTTCAGGGCGCCCGAAATATGCGTTTTGAACAAAGGTGATGAGATAACGAAGCATTTGTGGAGTCAGGATCAACAAAAGGTCAGCCATCAATCGGCATAGACCAGCGGTCCAGTAGGTATGACGGAAAACCTTGTTTAGAGACATGAAAAGAGGGTATTTATCGCCCCGTGCGGCTCTTTTCTTGAACTCTTCCATAATTTTTATTACTGACGTTTCTACTCGACGTTCTGGCGCTAGGACTGGGATATCATTTAGCTCTAATGGACGGTTATAGCCAACCTACATGATACAATATATCAGTAAATCGGCTCCCTGTCGATACAACCAACACCGCACAGGAATTCGAAGGGACCGGCTACTTACGATCATAAGCTCGTTGATCCACCAAAAGGACAGTAGCGAGAATAAGTTGGCATCCTTTTCTGGTGAAGTGACACGGAATTCTGGCACTGGAGGAGGTACATTCGCTTTGAGCGGATTCCGCCTGTACCACGGCTTCGGTTTCCTGAGATCCTTTTCATCCTGTGGTTCTAAAACAACGGATTCTACAGTCGACCTAGTTTTCCCCGCACCAAGTTTTGAATCCAGAGGTTCAGCCTCTATCTGCTTTTCGATGGCCATTGCATCGGTATCTGAAGACGACCGCCTTTCCTCGTCCGCAACGATCCCATTCGTCGACACTGCTGAGGAGACATTTTCGGCCGGACTATTGTTGAGCCCGTGAGGTTGTGAGGAAGCCACGGCGAACAAGTTTTTGGGCGAAGCGGGCCCGTTGATTTCTCTGTTTCTTCGCGTAAGTGTACTGCGCTACCCTGTTTAGGCTGGGCCGAGGCTGAACTTTCGCATTCGCTTGTCAGGATCCGAGTCGACGTTTAACCCCAGTGGCTCTGTTCAGGTGACGGCACTGGCTTTTTCAACAACTTACGAAGGAGTTTCGTATGAGCCGGAGAAGAAAGAAGAATATAGCTCACAAGAACGGGGAAAACGAGGACCAATCTGTTTTTTTAAATAGAAAAAATAGAAAAGGTGGAGACCAGGCTTGAAAGTGTACGCATGGACGGTTACTAAATCATGGAGGAACACTCGTAAAAAATAAAAAAAGTTTTAGCCCGCACCAGCCGATGCGCCGACTCTCCGACCTAAGACAAGGTTCCTAGTTTCGCTCAAAAGCTTAAGTCCTGCATTGTGCCAAACTAAATCGGTTCGTAATCTTATTCGTATACGGTTATCGGCAGGGCTGTTGGTCAGTGGTGGTTACTAACGCTGGTCGTGGCTTGCTAGGGCCGTTTGAGATTTCTCCCACCAAAATGCGGTCCGACATGCATCGACAATTGCAGAATATATCCCGCTGATCATACAGAGGCCGTCTTGCTCCGGGGCTCCTTGATATATTGCAGTGAGCTCTGGAACCTCAACCGGATGAGATTTTTCGACGAGCCCTTATCGCTCTCGTGGAATGGTGCAATGCCTACCTATAGACATATGCATATAGGTACTTACCCAGTACTAAGTATGTATATTCAATCCGAATGCACGGCCATGGGGATATGAACTGGACCTTGCGCCTGCATACAGCACTTGGCCTCGGTAATCAAAGCTTGGAAACCAGCTATTTAGGTGGCTAACTATGTTGACAGGACGGGTACAAATATTTGCCCCGACCAATGACAGGCGTTTTGTTTCCGTGGCCCACAGGACGAGAGCTACGGCACTGTAGCGTGCAGCTAGCTTTAGATTCTGGCCTTGACTCGCTTAGTTGGTCCTGGTACGAATTTAAAGCTATTTCTCGCCGGGATAGTTTCAGTCTGTTGGCTTCTATGGCTTCAATAGCAATATGCAATTAATAGTCTCTATTGGTATCAATATTTACAAAGACGCAGTGGTAGACCTGCGCACGCTGCAGACACGGATATCGATGGGCCCATGGGCGGTCCCACCATCGTGGTTCACTCTCGCGTGTTTGGCACGTTGGAGATCGAACATTCCTTTCCCGAACCAGCCAACAGTTCCTGGCCCAGGTACTGGTCTGGAGCGCGCGATGCCGATTTACCCGAACACGCCATTGACCGACCTGCAGCATATCGATTTATCATCTTGAACTTCCACGATGTCGATGGTGCCATCGGTCGTTTTCCCACGCGCCGAATCCCATGGCCGGCCTTTATGTTACCTGCCGCATGCCCCGTATACGTGGTGTAGCCCAATGCAACTTGGGGACGGCTAAGTTTTTTGTCTCTTTGCTTTAATTTACTGACTAACTACAACAATCTCAGAATTCAGTTTGATAAGGCGAAATGCTTAAGCCAAGCTGCTAGCTGGGGATATCTCCGAACTCCGTCTCTTAACCCCAAATGCAAACGCGCCTCGCGGCCGGCGTAAATTAACACTCTAGGGAGTTGTTTTACAGTGCTTCTTCCCTTTTTAAAACCAAAGGGAAATAATATTGAAATAATATTGAAATAATATTGAAATAATATTAAAATAATATTAAAATAATATTAAACAAATGGAAAAGAAAAAAGAAAAAAGAAAAAAGGAAAAAAACGGAGAGGGAGTAGAACGTATATCGTTTATTCGCTTGGGTTGAACCTTGCAGATGTCGGTCTGGGCAAACATATTGATGCGTACATCCGAACTTTTATCTAATTGCAATCGATCAATTTAAGACACTGGACTGCGTCGTATCCACCGCTCGAAGTGCCATATATCGGCTGATCCAGCTAATCTGATTGAGTTATCTACGGCTCCGCTTACACTAAGGAATTTTGGAAGTGCGTTGGCATCTGCAGATCTGACGTCCGCGCAATGACATCATCGTATCAATTATATTAAATTGAAGTTGGCCCAACGAGCTCAAGAGAAAACTCCACTTCCTGCCCCTTCCCCACTCATTCGTCCGAGCAGTTACACTTTAAATTTAGAAAGACACCATTTTACTGATACCACAAGAATGTCCGCCTCGGAGAAAGTCAAGTCCATCGTTAGAGAAGAAGCAATGCAGGCTATCAGTGTCTCGAAAGATGCGGCTAATTCGGGCTCATACATGTTTCCGGTCCAGGTACTTCAAGATCCACACTGCACTAACCCAGACTTCGATCCAATGGGCTATGAAGGTTAATAGTATGCGATGACACTGTGTGTTTTTATTCCTCTAGGGTATCTATCATTTTATTCGATATCCTTCCCTACAGCGCCCACTCTGGCGCAAAGTCCTGCCAACAATGCTGCTTTCTGTCGTTGTCATCATCACGATGTTTTTCGTGACATACCTTCCACAGGCCGCGATTCTCACACTTGTCGACGGACCAATCGCATTTGTCAATGCTGGCATGTTGGTTTTGTCCGAGAGTTCGACTTTGATATTACTTATCAGCAAATGGTGGTGGATTGATGATGCCACCATCGAAGTCTTTGACGCCGTATGATAAATTGATCCCTCGTACAAAGGATGAGAGTGCACGGCATTGACAGATTGGAAATCCTCACGTATTAGGTTTTGGTTCAACAAAACCAGACGGAGTTGGTAGCGGCTGGTCGCGAGATCAAGGCTACGGGATCTTCCGACCCCCTCGGGAAACTAGGGAGACGCCTCGCGAAACCCTTCGGGGATGGTTTGATGAAAAGTCTGGCACGGTATATTGTCCTTCTTCCGTTAAACTTCATACCGGTCATTGGAACAATAGCCTTCTTTATCTTGAACGGTAAGTGATCATAGCCCGCCGTGCGCTATTGCGAGGGGCGCTAAGTTCTAGGAAAAGCCCGCAACGTTGGACCGGCACACCATGCTAGGTATTTCCAACTCAAGGGGTTTTCTAATACCGAGAGGGCGGACTATGTGAAGAGAAACCAAGGTGGATACGTTGGGTTTGTTCAATCACACTCTCACCATCTTATAAGCTTGACAAAGATATTAGATTTTGTGCTGACGCAGGTATGCGCTGCCATTGGCAGCTTTGGTCTAGCTTGTGTTATCTTGAATTTGATTCCGATAGCCAACATCGTTTTCGCTTTTACCCATACCGTGGGAGCTGCCCTTTGGGCCGTCAAATTAGAAGGGATCGAAGCGAACCGTGGAAGGAAAGCGAAATGAATCTGATCTAGGTGCAGTTTGTATATCGGTAGCTAGGCTATAGTGGTCTCGTACCCAGACCGCACAAATTAGGGGCCAAATTTTGTTTGGCGGCTATAGGAGCAGTTATCTAGAAGGGGTTATATCTAAACGTATTAGAAACAGTCAATAGAAGGTTCTTACTCAGCACGAGGCGGGGCCGAGGGATCAATGTCTCGTAGCTATCCACTCCATGACGAGGATCGGGGTACCATCTAAGCTTAAGTATAACTCCTGACTTCGCGAGTTCGATGCATCGACGGCGCTATTCACTTTCTTTTGGGTTATTAGCTCCAACTATCCTAGATTATTTCACGATGTACCGTGCACTTGATTGTATCTTCTGCGATAACATAATGTTTTGGCGCAAGACTCAGTCAGGGAGCTGTAGGGTAGAGATTCAATGTAAACTAGATGTGTTCTTTTTGGGGATATAGGTATATTTCTAATTATTATATGTATATGTTTTAAAAGTAGCAAACACACCGGATACTAACAACTATGCTCAGGCTTTGTCAATGCTAAATTATTATCGTGGCATCGTTAAAAGATTATACACTGGTTTGTCATATTAAGGTTCCCCCATTCATCGAACTCAGACACCGGCCACATAGATTCTACTCATGATTTAAGGTGGATTGCTTAAGCGAATTGCCAAACGGCGTCCTTGACAGGGCCACCGGCAGGAGTGAATCCCAAGCAGTCCTTCTTGGACTTCGTTGGAACGTCCTTGTCCTTGAGTTTTCCCTTGACGTCAACGAACACTTGCCATGGTCCACTGCCGCTGGTCTTAGCCTTTTTGTCAACGGGGCAAGCAAGGAAACTGTTGTTGCAGTTGCTGAGGAAGACAATATTGTTACGCTCATCGACCTTGAAGCCAGTCTGGGTGGAGCCGGCAGGGATGAAAGCGGAGTGAGCTTGGGTGTAGGAGAGTTCACCGGTTGGCCCGATGTAAACCTGCTGGCCACCGGGGACGATGGTGTTCATTCCCGCGGTACCACCCTCGTTGTTGATCCAGAAGGAGGTTTCCTTGCCCTTAGGGCATTGTTTGACTGGAAGAGGGCAGTAGGTGGAGGTCTTCTTGCCGAGCCAGATCTTGCCGCCGTTGGCGTTAAGGCTTTGGTAGTGGATTGGGGAGGCGGATCGGAGGGCGAGGAAGCCAAAAGCGGTGTTCTTTGGCACAGCACGTGTTTCGAGCTCTGATGCTGGAGCCGCGGAGGCGGCGGCAAGGAGGGAGAGGATAGCAGTGACCTTGATGTAAACCATTTTGAATAAAAAAGAATGTGTGTTGTTTTTGTTGGGAAACGAGTGTTTTTTTAATTAGAAACGAATGAATACAATTAGATTAAGGTACCGTCTTGCTCTGAGATGCTAAAGCTGATGATGAGAAAGAAAAAAGGAGATTTGAAGGTCGGTCTTCTCTCTCTCTTTATACATTTTTACGCTCCTCAGCGGCTCTTCCTTCGCGGCCTTTCTAATTTCCACATTCGATCAACAGTTGTCCATATGACAGTATAGGGTCACGTCGGGCTGACTTCGAAGCCTCGTTCTGTGGCGAACGCCAGCGAAGGTTCTAACGACTGGGGGCATTTACCCCCTTCCAGATGTCTTCCAAGTAGTATTCTCGACCAAAAATGGAATTCTTGCCATGAAAAAGCTTAGCTCGGGTTGCACAGTTGCACAACCACCTGCCCTCCAATAGGCTCGGCTGTAATGCATTCTTCTGTCTGAGAGATCTGAACCGATGGCTTGCATGAAAGAAGAGGGTAGCGTTGCAGCCGGGCTAAATTGGCTTGACGAAGGTCTTTTTGGGGCTGAGCGGACAGCATTGAGCAGAATTTCCCGCGATACAATGCCCTAACGAAATGCTCAAAGCTGAGGCTGAACCAATTTCTTTTTCATCCGAAAGAGCTAATAAGGCCGCGAGCAAAGCTTAATTTCTTTGTTTTCTTTCCTAGAAGCCATCCTACTTTGTTCAAAAACTCTGGGGATCTATTTTTGGTGCCGAGGAACGTTGCATGCAGGTAAGTGACCAGACTAGCCGAGGAACACATCCCAATGATACCTAACAAGTACTGTTAGGGCGAACATTTTCGGCGATGGCGATATGCAGCTGCCGGAAAGAGCCCAGACAAAAATCCGGCAGGCCATTTTATTTGATAGATTCGGGTGACCGTTGTACGCTACGTCTAATTTAAGTACCAACTACCATGAGGAATGGCTCGCTCGATCATACCGGCTGATAGGTGTGTCGTTGCATTGGAGCAGGGTGCCTGAGTGCGTGCTCTAGGGCAGGTGAAAAACAAAAACTCACACCGGACCTGCGTGGATCCATCAGGGTTTACTTGACTGAATCTTCGCATTGATCGTAAAAAAATTCATATGTTGGTCTCGGGGGCGCTCACGTAGTTCCCTTAGTCTCGAATCCAGTATTTCCCTAGACTATACTACATACATATACGTACATATGCATACTTGATTGCTGTGAGAATGACGAGCGTGAGCAAGCGGGCGCAGGTACGAAGTGTCGCAAGGCCAAGGCAGAGGTGAGCGACCCTGAGCTGGTAGGTATGTATGTGCGTTACCTTGTAGGAAGGTTCGCGATCGAGCGTTTTACATGGTACATGTATATGTATACATGGGTACGACACCGTCTCGAGTTCGGGCCGATAGCGAGGATGTATATGTGCGTTTCCCCAAGGCTGTTTCTTTCCGTTTAGCAAGTCATTTAGGCCACGCATAACAGGTCACCTCCTGTTCGATACCCCCGGCTGAGGATTAAATATATATTCTGTACGCATGAATGCACAGGTACGTTAAAGTTTAATCGATAATACTCAGGGCTTGCCCTATGAATCACGTTTATAGATATCAACCTGGCCAACACGACGCAGGAGCTCATAGCTCATATTTTTCATGGATATTAATATTGCCTGGTTGCCGAAAAAAAGAAGCCTCTATTCTTTCTATAGTGCAATAGAGTGCCTTCATTTCTACTCTCATATCTTCTATATCTGTCCAATCGAAAAAAAGGTCAGTACGTGTCTGGGTAAATATTAGGCGTAATACCTATAGTAATAATAGTCTGGGCCGGCCGTCTCGTATATTAATCGGTAGATCAACCAACTGTTCATGTTATGCACACATGGCAGCCTCAAAATAACCCCCTCTAGAGTTTAGAATATTTCGGTCCCGTGGAATTAGATGATTCCAGCGTATAATAGCTGCTAAATGAACACTTACATCGCCGCTCCTGCCCACTCGCGAATCCACCGTATGCTCAACTAAATATATTATGGACGATATATGTATGAGCGTGTACACGTGTGGCTGCATTTCCATGGGGACAATGAGAACTCGAGAGATACGACAGATATCCAAGTATCTAGATCCAAGCTAACATGCACCAAAGCTAAGCAACTATGGTACGGCCCCCGACATGTGCTAAATATAAATGCGCGTATCGTACCCCAATCTCCGACGCGAGACTATCAACAATTGCTTCCCTATAGCTAGTATACATAGGTATGTATATATAATAACACCATCGCAATCGCATTAATTACATACGAGCTGGAGGGCTTTGCGTATTAATATATTGAATATTGAATTAAATGATCAATGGTACCCAAAAGTACTTCCATATATTCTAAAATCCCAACAGCCGCCGGTCGAGGTCGGGCATTCTAGCGACGGTATCGATATATCAATAAATGTGAGTTGTTGGTTATTGGACCGTATCCTGATACATCGTGAAAGGATTACCTTTTCATTATGATATCCCAAATATTAGATCCCTTTCTAGCTCCTGCGTGTCAACGAGTTGAGATTTATGAGTAACCAACGGATAGCCGGCTGAGAAGAAAGCCAAGAGATTTTTGTTTTGGGATTCAAGTGGCCAAAGCGTAAGCCTTGATCAGGAGTAGGCACCACTTGATGGCGATGCAGGGCTGCTCAGGTCTACGTGTACCATTGTGAGGTACCTCGCTACACACATGCACGCCTACTAGATAGATTATTTTCCATAGGCGGCAAAAGGGGGCGGGTTTCTATGATCTAACGGCATAGTTATGTGTGTACTCGCAGCTGATAAGTCGGCATACGTTTCGTATCAAAACCATCGTTTCGGCTTGATGCTACAAGTCATCGCTTTTTGTAAAATTACCAGCCAGGAGATTGAAGAGTGATGTAGGGATAAAGATCCCAACTATTTTTCGTTCTTTCATTGACGAGTTAAGGTATTGGCGGCTTTCGGCGCTGTATATTGAATTTTGGTATCATTGCCGGTCCCTTGATTGTTTTAGTACTATACTTCACCTTTGCCTTCTGCTTTTTTTTTTTTTACCAAGTCGATAGGCTATCTGGGACAAGTACAAGTGCCGCATAATGAAACTTACGAGCTCGATTAAATTATCTAGCGCCAGGAACTCGTAACAAAGAAGCGGGATACCGGATGGAGACGCCTGAACATGTCATTTAGCGTCATCCACGACTGCAACCAATATACGTGAAAGTAAAAGGCGTTCTATAGATTTAGAGGAAGTCAGATGCCTTGAACACCTGAATTTGTGAAGCTAAAATCAAAATACTTGAATGCTCCATCACTAGATGGATAATTAGAAGACTACAGATAATTTTAAGATGTTCGTCTCGATCATCAACATCATATGCCGTGTGCCCAGATACCACCCCGCATTGTACAATTTGTAGACGTCGACCATCAACACCTCGTCTCGAATCCCTAGTTTGCAAAACGATACCCCGTGGGGTACGGGAGCTAGTTCGTGGAGTCACAAGAGTGGAGTCACATCCGCCTGGTAGTATAGGTTTATTAGTAGACGGAGCCTCAGCTGGGGCTGTCCATGGATCTGTGCTGTAGCGCAGAGGGTAGATGAGACAAGTTACACTTAGCTTAGCTTTAAATTGTATATATCTAGGTTGGGTTTCGGCCTCAAAGTTTACGAACATGGGTAATTAAACTTTTCGTTAAAGCATCTCGGAAATCGATCCCAGGGTTTTCTTTTTAAAAAAAAAAAAAAAAAAAAAAAGGAAAACCATATCCAACCGAGGCTTCTTGAACTTGAGAAATCTACCCGGTTGATCAATCGAACGGTGACAATCTATCGTTGGTTGTTGTTCAAATTTGTCTGGACGCTTGTATATAATGTCGTTCGCGTTTGCCCGGCTCTTTACTATCTTCATTTGATTTTTAGATCGATTTATGCAACCATTATATTATAGATCAATGCAGATTTCCCAATTTAGATTCTATTGACCCGGAAAAGTGGTCTGACAGATTATATCGATTATCGAATGCAGGTGTCCACCCAGAACGTAAAAGGTGCTCACGTTTCGCTTGCTTTAGTCCGTTGAGTTGACTGTCTTATATCCATGGTAATATCATGACAAAACTGTTGTATAATACCGTCTGTTCAATCTCCCTACCCCCAGCCATCCAGCCATCTGGGAGCTTGAAAATTGCTGCTTTGGGCTTCCAATTCGGTAAGAGTGGGTCGGGTGCACCCCAGAACGGTTCTTCTTCGTCTCGATGGCTTATTCAAGTTAGGAACATCCAAATTGCAAACCATCGATGGCACGTGTTTATCCAGTGGCATGGTCACACCTTACTTGATCCTACCTTAGGTCCTTGTCAATATCCCCACAGACGGGTAGCGGCTAGTTAGTGACTAAGCCCCGCAACCGAGCGAGTCTAAGGGAATATTTTGAGCATGAGAATCTGAACTCTGTTTCACATTCGAGACCTTCTGGTCGGCTTTCTATTCGTCTCGAAGTCCTCCCTTTAAATTTCTTTGTCATGGTGCGTGGGTTTCTGGTCACATAGCATCGTTTTGGCATCTAATTATTCTCGCAAAATGATGCATGAGCTCACACTCCTTTACATAAACAGAGCTGTGACAAGGAATACCTCAAAAAAAAAAAAAACAGTCGATACAGCGTGGTGCCTATACTTACATATTTACGTGGGTCTGTTGACCTGGCGAAGCTAAGTGGAGACGTTTGGGCTCGATAGCTTGCACAGTATGTTGATACATGTACTTTTTGTGCTAGTGTGCGTGAGACAAATACCATTTTTGTCCCCATTCAATCCAATGCAATAACATGTTCATGGTATAAGAGAATAGGGTATCTTGGAGGTAGCCAACAACAGTCAGCGTTTACGGCGTGAATCCACAATAAGGTCTTCCGCCTTTCAGCCAGGTATGATCGTTTTAATCCTCTGGTATGTAGGCTGCGGCCTGGGCCCGGATGTGAATTTCGCAATTATCGTTAATGCATTGGGTGAACAACTATGATATCAATCCCATTCGTTTTGCGATTGTGGAGAGGAGACAACGAAAAATCGGTGGCGTCCTTTGAATCCTGGCCTTCTCCCGTTCGGGGTTCCGGTTGGTGTACCGACGTGACGTCTATTATGTAGCGTGGGTCTGCTATCATCACTTGCCAGACCACACCGCAGAAACTTGATCAAATGGGCCCAAGAGGGCTTGTGCCTGGCGCGTAATGTGGGCAAATCACTAATAAATTCTCGAAAAACATCAGTGCGAATGTTATATCACAGGCCAAGTACCTTGTCTTTTCTTCCGTGGAGCTTATCTGCTTGCTTCCGCAACAAGGTTAGTTAGAATATGCATGGCGTTTCGGAACCCTGCATTCTAATCACCAAAAAGAAAGACAGACAATTCGGGCTTTCTTTCCAGATGCATCGGGGGCCAAAGTTCTGAAAAACCATGCACCACTTCAGACAATAATCCGTGCGAGGTTGAGGCACAGGCCCTCGGAGACTATTGATTACGTGGTTCAAGAATGCATTGATGCACGATGGTACTTACATATTAGAACATCCAAGTACCCTCCAGCTCCACTCGACCCACGTATATTAGCGAGTTTCAATTTGTTCGGTCAAGGCCCACCAAACTTGGACCTATTCGATGGAATCCCACCTGGCCTTGGTTATCTACGGATATCGGAGAGAGCTAGAGTACTTACACAGATACTAGACCGGTACAATGTGATGGATCCATGGAAAGTACTCTTAATTACTCTTGGCTTGGCGGCGCTCCTCTGATATTGTGTGCGAGTGTGCCGGCGGTCTGTTTGGAACTCACCCTATTTTCTAAAGTGAGACGGGAGACGACCCCAATGAGGTTGAAATTCTGGGTAGTTGGTTAAGCTGTGCTGAAGCGACAATAAATTTGCAATTTGTGTGCCTTGTAAATACAGAGGGATAACATGCCAAGGAAGAGCCAAATCAATTTATTATTAAACTATGGAGCTATGGCTTTCAATTTGGGACTTGTGCTACATGATACAACGGGAAATGGGGCGATTCTTCGTGCTAGTTCGACATCCGCTAGCGGTGCAAACTAACTACGGTGACTTGGAAGTTTTGAAGTTGGCTCCGACGGCCTAGCCGAATAAGGATTAAACCCTAAACATGGGAACGCCGCTAGGATGTTCGATAACTAGCTGCTGCAGCCGAGACATCTAGCGACTCCAGTATGCATATCCCGCAGCGAATTACAATTCACGTGCAGCTGCTGAGCCGTTTCCTCCCAGGACGGGATAGTATGGTGGGGCGATGAGCAAACCTTATGCTTCTTGCTCTCATTGTCGCTGTGACTGTGTGGCATGGCCTAGTCGATCAGTCCGTTATACATGTGTGTATTGAAGCATGAGGGTGGACGGACGATGAATCAATAGTGAAAATGCTTTGACCTGCTTGACCATACCGCAGGCCGGCGTACGGCAATGTGTGTATATATATCGAGGGCCCTAGGTCCCCAAAGTCTCAATGGTTCTCCAGGTGTTCGAATACTCCCTCGTCCCCAGCTATCACTCCTCCTGCTCTCGTTACTACTGTGCGGGTGGCAGATACCTCCTGCTGATACTTTAGTAGTAAGATTTTCACAATCTGGAAGTGTTTCTTCTGTAGTTTTGCAATGGCATCCATCGATGAGAAGCAGCCTACTGTCGGCAATACCGAGAACCTAGAGGCCGGCGATAAAGGTTCTGATCATGTTTCCTACACGGAAGCACAGAAGAAGCGGATAGTCCGCCGGATTGACTTCCGCATCATCATCATCTTAGGTGTTGTATACTGCTTCTCTCTAATTGATAGAAACAACATGGGAACCGCGTCAGTTGCTGGGATGAATGCTGCTCTCGGCATGAATGTTGCAAATAATGGATACGTAAGGAGTCCGGCTACCCTCTAGATTGCGAGCATGAGGAGGCTAACTGATACTTTGATTTCCTTCGGATCGATAGTCGATTTCCAATCTTGTGTTTTTCAGTTTGTATACTGCCGTACAGCCATTCGCTACTATCCTCATCCGTTTTTTCGGACCCCGAAACTTCTTGGGCTCTCTAGCTCTTCTTTGGGGTGCCACAGTTATTGGAATGGGTTTCGTCAAGAACTGGCACCAACTTATGGGATTGCGCATCTTGCTCGGTCTCTTTGAAGGTGGTTTCTTTCCTGGAGTCGCCTACTTGCTGAGCACATGGTATACTCGTTGTAAGTATTCCCGCGAATCAGCCCTTTGCCCCTATCAGCGCCTAGATTCGAGGCTACAGTCAGCCTTCTTGGAAGGGGCTCGGAAGGTACATGTACCTAGATGCTAATCGTGTTATCCAATGACTAGATGAGATGGGTCGTCGATTCTCTTATGTCTACATGCTTGCAGCCATTGCGTCGGCTTTCTCCGTAAGTTAGCTGAGATTTCGATCGAAAAGCAAAATTAACTATAAGCAAATTCTTATGGATATCACGGCGGTGTTTTCTAGGGTATTTTTGGGTACGGTCTGATGCATATGGACGGAACTGCTGGGCTTGCTGGCTGGGTAAGACGCCGCATCTTTCCGCGGATTTTGAGATCTTAATTGGGGGGACTTGTCACTAATATGTATCTTGTCTCTTGATAGAGGTGGATCTTCATTATGGAAGGGGTCATTACCATTGCCCTTGCTCTTGCGGCATTCTTCTTGATCATTCCATTCCCAGATGCCGATGCACACAAGGCTTTCAAGTTCCTCAATAAGGAGGAAGTTGACTTTGTCATTCGCACCATTGAAGAGGACCGTGGAGATGTTCAGCTCGAGGAGTTCACTGTGCGCAGGTTTCTCAGTGGTGGCAAGGATATCAAAATCTACTTCCTTGGGGCTCTTTACGGTCTTTCCGCCGTCGTTACATACGCTCTCGCGTTCTTTTTGCCTCTTATCCTCCGCCAGGGTATGTGTGGATGTTATTTGTTTCACTTTGAACACCTGTCGTTTGATTTATTGACGTGATACCTTTAGGGATGGGTTTCTCGATTTCCGAATCCCTCTTGCTCACTGTTCCACCATACGCTTTCACCTTCATCTGGCTCTATGTAACCGGATGGGTTGGCGATCATTACAAAACTCGAGGCCCGGTGATCATCTTCAACTGTCTTCTCGAAATTATGGGGGTTGTTCTTATCGGCTGGTCTCCCACCAACGCTTCCAAGTATACGGGCGTATTTTTCTGCTGTGCCGGAGCTAGTGCTAATGTTCCAATTGCTCTGGCTTACCAAGCCAATAACATCCGTGGCCAGTGGAAGAGAGCGCTTTCTTCTGCCACTATCGTTATCTGGGCTGCCATCGGCGGTATTGCTGGTGCCTTGGTCTTCAGGCCACAAGATGCCCCACACTACAAGCCTGGTCTCTATGCTGCACTTACTGCCGCCTCGCTTACCATCATTGACACCATTGGTTTGATGGTTTACTTCAAATGGGCTAATGGAAAGGCTGATCGTGGCGAGAAGGTCTTGGAAGGCTCTGAAGAGTTTCGATTCACTCTTTAAGCTGGCAAATATCCGCAGCACTAATTTTGAACCATAGTCATTGTTTTGTGCATGTGATAGCAGCTTATTTTGGGTTGGCTTTAGTTTTAATGTGCGTACTGCCTATCAATGCATTATCATGGTCTTGTTATATATACGAATATTTTACATGATCATAATTTTATGCCCGTTACGTCTCAAGCTTTCAGACGCTCGTACTATCTGCCAGGTTTGCGTTGGTGGTGTTGTAAAACACAGCGGGTCCAATGCGGCGGTGCAGGGCGCCGGAGTTCTCTCGGCCCGAGGGACCTGCTTTTTTTTTTTTTTTTTTTTTTTTGAAGAAAAAATTGGCAAACACAAAACGAAATGTTATGAAGGATTGACGAGCAGACAGTTTCGTATTTTCTTAATCTGCTCCGCAGTGACTTGGGCGCTTGTCAGGTACTTCTCAATACCGCCGTCGTCTTCGATGTAGCCTACAACACTTTCAACCCACTCTTCTTGTGCATCTGCAAACCCAGATTCCTCAGTATACCCCAACGGGATCATTTCTTTTAGCATTTCCTCACGGACTCCCTTCAGCCCATCGTTTGATAGCATATAATCATGGTCAATGGCTTTTATTTCTTCGTCGCCTTCGCCCAGGATGGTGAGAAGGACTAGAAGTGTGGCGAGCCCCGTTCTGTCCTTGCCTTGGGTGCAGTGGATTAGTGCCGGGTAATTCGATTCTTCAGATAAGATTGCGAATGTTTGCTTGATCTCTGGTTTCAGCCAACGAAGACATTCGTAGGCTATACCCTTTAAGCCCAGCGGAACGAGGGCGAAGGTAGATATGAGCCGCACGACTGTGGTTTTGAATCCAAATAAGTGGCAGAAGATCACCTGGATAAGACGGTACCAAGGCAGGCGGGTAATGAGTGCCTTCTTGTTGAATTGGTCACTTAGGTAGGGGATATGGTGGACTTTGGCGCCTGGGACTGCGGCGACGGGGCTCTGGTTTGGGTTCTTTGTGGAAACCCGTTCGCGTTCGGTTTTCGTGCGTAGGTCGAGGATCGATTTGAGGTTTGTTTGGGAAGTGAGGATTTCGATGTCCGCTGGGGTTGCATGGTCTAAGCATCAATTAGTTGGCTGTGTGCAGCTTGGAGGGAACCGGCATATTGCATACCTAGACGACCGGACCGGAATAACATGCCTTCTTTCATCGTTCTATATCAGAGGCAGTTAGGACAGTTGGTTGGTTTTTTTTTTTTTTTTTTTTTTTGTATTTTTCCTTTCGAGTAAAAGGTTTCGGGGCTACTGGACTATAATTTATTCTTACTTCTTTCCGAAGTATTGGTTGACCGTAGCACCAACATCACGACAATTATGGACGGCTGTTAGCCCAAGACCCCGAGGTCCTTTGAGGGAGTCGCCTTCCTGGGTCATGTTTGGTGATGACTGCATGCAAGGATGGTTATATGGAAATAGAGGGAGATAGTTCAGAGGTTCTTTGGGACGCTGAACGGGAGGTTGGCGGAATTCCGGAATGAGCCTCCAATTTATCACAGTTGTAGAACTGGCACTGGTGCGTTCTCGAACCAACTGTTCGGATAGACCGGATTTTGGCGACTCTGTGGGATCCACCCAACCCCTGAAGTCTGTCAGGCTTGCAGATGTCGCCTGAAGAGCTACCAGTGGAGTGCATTGTTTGGTGTTGTTTGTAGGCGATGTCCATTATGTATCAATTATTGATAGTCCCGCGCGAGACGACCGCCTGCGGCGCCTGCATAATCCACACTGGTAATAAAAAAAGGCCGGGAGTATAATGCTAATTATACATCTAAAGCTTCTTAGTATCAATATATGTGCGGTAATTGCGAATTCACAAAAGTTGTTGCATATGCGCATGGGAATCCGTAGATCGTAGATGATCAGTGCTGTGTGTCCCGTTGCTATATTCTCGGGATCCCAGTTGCGTATGTCATTGACTACCTAGGTACCTGGACATCAACAAATTGTCAGTCCCAAGGGAGTTACATGTGTCATTGCAATGGCCTCTGTTGTTTACAGGCAAGCGTCTAAATGGTAATTTGCACTCTGGATATTTGAAATATTCGTCGAGTCAATTTGGACCACCGGGTGCCAGTGTTTGCATCACAACATATGCAATATTGAGTCGATTCATACATAGGTATCTACATGTATAGACGGACACGAACTCTTAAGTATTGATTGTAAGAAAGCGATTTTTGTCTTGGCATGAATCGGTTGTTGTCCCATAGACTTGAAGAATGCGAATGATCATTGTTGGCGAGTTGGCCGTGTTATGTATGTATGTACATACAATTAGTATCAATTCGGTAACATCCCGATTTAGCTGTTCTACTGCTAGCAGCTTGGCTGCTCTGTTCTGATGCGTATGCATCATTTGAGTTTGAAATACTCGCCTGATCAACAAAGCCAATAATATTTTCGTCTGATCTATGGCCCACAAGCTGGTTCCCCAAATCAACCTTAGCCTGTGAACAGCTCGACCCATCACGCGACGGTAGAGTCCCCAGTTTGGGTATGTTTTCCAACATGCAAAACAGGGGAAAGAGCTCCCAACTATTCAAAAGCCAACCCTTTTTCTCCAGGGGAAAAAAGAAAGAACGTCAGCTGAACCCCTCCATGATTCGGACTTTCTCCGCCAACTCTTTGCGGGGTTTTTCTGGGACCCTTATGGAGCCGTGCCTCAATACATAAGACTAAGTCAGCTGCAGGATGGGGTTTTCTATATGCACATCCCCTTGTATTTGTGGAAGAATCGGTCATGATGCATATGACCAGATCAGAAAAAAGACCCTTTGAAAAAGGGCTGCATGTGCCGACGACTGCATAGCTTAGCTATAGTAGTACTTAAGGGCCACAAAGCCCAGGAGGAAACCTTTGGAAGTTGCTCGCGTGAGGGCGATATTCGACTTTTATTCTAGAAATTCAATATTATTAATTGCCCGATAACAAACTGTAAGTCTTTCGGTCGGGGCCCATTCCTCAGATTGCATGCACACATGGGGTGGTTCAAGAATCGAAGGCAAGAAGATTTAGTAGAAGGCACGGGCGCACCGTCAACAAATGCTCCGACAACGACTCCGGACGAAGCGGCGGCATTATTGCCCAACGAGTCATATAGATTAGAGCGGCGTAGGCCCAGCGGCAGTAAATTATGGCTACTGCCAGCCGTAGTGTTTCTCTTGATGATGTCGTTCCTTACCCGAGAGGGGGCCATGTGGTTTTTCAGCGGAACTTGGGTGTCAGAGGTGAGATTCCAAAGGCTTGTAATTGAAAGGAATCTGAGAAGTTCGGAAGCACGGGGGAATTAAGATTTATAAATGCTAATTAGGCGATATTATAGGCACAAGCGGTCTCAATAGATATAGAATACACGGATGGCCTAGGATTCTGGATAGAAGGGAACGGAAAGGTCGAGGGAAGCATAGACGTTTTGGAAATACCCGCAGACCAGAAGCCGAAGCTTGAAGTTCAAGTTTACACCTTAACATGGGACACCGACGGGTTTAAATCGGTACAGCTAGAAAATACCGAGGGTTGCGTGATACTCAAGGTGCGGACGTCATCCTGAATTTCGTGAATTCAGCGATTTGAGAGGAGCCCGAGCCTGCATCCACTAACATGGGGATACTATAGTGCGAAAGGGCCTTCCAAAAATCCTTCTTCCAACGCTCAGTACCTCCCGTTAGGGTCCGCGCAAAGCTTTACCTCAGGCCGGGGAGTCTCCAAGATCTCCTTCTCGTGGCCAGTAATCTGAACATTAATCTGGACATCCCAAATGTTCAACTATCCAGCGCCAGTTTTACTAGCGACCTCGGCGTCATCAAGTCTATCAACTACTTAAACTCCCTAGATACCGAGGTTCACACCGTTTCCGGTGATATCTCTGGCAAATTCGATCTTCGCGAGAAACTTCGATTTCGGACAGAGAAAGGGAAAGTCGATATCCAGGTCGCGCCGGGAGAAGGTGAGGGATACGCCTCCACCGACATCAAGACGGTAAGCGGTGACGTCGCAATCAAATTTGACGAACCCAAGGTCCAACGAAGCTACAGAACGACTCTCCACTCATATTCTGGCAAAATCTCGGGCCGTTTGCTTCTAGGAAAGGGTCTTTCGGCAAAATCCAAAACTGGTGATATCGACCTCCACATAATCGGCACGGGCTGGAAGGAGCCATACCTAAAGACAGACAACGACTCAGGTCGAACAAAAATAACGGTTGAAGAAAGCACCCTCGGGGGGATGCTAAGTTCGCACACCTCGAGTAGTGGTGACATCGATCTCTTTTACCCATCGGCGTGGGAGGGAGAACTCCACGCAAAAACGGGTGCGGGTGATATCCGCGTCCATGGTGACGGTGTCCAAATCACACAAGATTCGGAAGGGCTTGTGAGAGGTCAGGAAGTTTGGGCGGAAAAGGGTGACCCTGCCAAGGGCCGTCTAATGGCCCGGTCGGGTACGGGCGATATCTTGATTTCCATAACGTAGCATATCAACCGGTGTCGTTCATTTAGTTTCTTTGATTTCTCCGGGGCCCCAACTAGCATAAGCATTAAGATTTCTTATTGCTCTCAATATTCAACTTTTGGAGTTCTGGCGCTGGCGTTAAACGTTTGTCAATGCCTCGTACATACACATACATATATCCGGATATTCGCAGACCTAGGCAAGCAATTCCATCGTTATATGAGCACTTAAGTATACAGCATATAGCTAGCTATATATGTATATAGTCGAGGTATCTTAATTGTGAGATTCAATTCATATGATCGCATATGTATGTGGTTGAATCCTTCTATAATCTAGGCTATGTACGAGACCAGGCTAGGCGCGTAGTGCCGCTTTAACCGCCTCCCCCCAGACGATTCTCTTCTTATACACCCCCAATTTCTCTGGCCAGCCATCGATAGCCGTAGCCAATGCCTCTCCCTGTCCTTCTTCCTTGACTCTCGCTAGTCGTGTCATGTAAGTCTTTACAAAGAACACCATATCCCTCGACGCCGGCAATCTCAGCAAAACTTGCCTCTCGACTCGCAAAAATGTCTTTTCAAGGTCCACAGTTTCGGGTTGTTCTGGTATTTGTTCTCCTTCGTAATGATGATTCCCCGTTGGCAGGAACAATCTATCATGGGTCGAAATTGTCCACTACTCATATATTAAATAACAAATTAGCACTCACAAGACCAGCCTCGAAAGTATACGTATATGCAAATGAACGGGTAGTCTATCAAGGAACTCACATTCAGCCTCCTGACCCACTTCCCGACTTCCAGCTTCCCAAAAAATCGCTCCATACTTAATGCGAGCCTTTCTTTAAACATAGGAACCGGTTCGTGGATCTCATTTAATCCCATTCCCATTTTCTTGCTAGAATCAAATCCGTTGGGGAAACACGCGATAAACCCTTGAAGACTATAAGTTTCCCTCTCTTCTTCCTTTTGTAAGATCAAGATATCATCTTCAACTGTCGTGGCTAAGATTTTTAATGCCTCCATAGAGCTTTTGGGGGGTATAGCGGGGAAAACATCTCCCGATACATGGTTCTTAAACTCCGCATCGGCGGTAATGGTGAATAATTTCGGAAATCTCAGTGGGAGATGTTGAGATAAAATGTATGAATATAACTCCTTTATCGTGGTATCGCAGGTTTGAGACGCTCCTAGGGTCATCTCAGGAAACTCATTCACAATCCGTTTGCGCAGAGCTATTCGAGATGGATATAAGGAGTCGAGGAGAAAAAGATCATTTGGTGCACACTTCTCGAGCCCCATGGTCATGTGATATTTTGGTTTAAACGGCCGAAAGGGATGCGGTGGTGTAGAAAGGATTTCCATAGAATCATCGAAAGGTGTGATTGGTTCTTGGAAGAATGTTGGAGCCTACATTCAACCGGATAAAGCTTTAGTATTATCTTGAATTCGTCGTCGCTAATATCATATGATATCGTATTCGCTGTTTTAGCTAGGGGCAGTTTACGGCTGTGTCGGATACCGCGGGCCTCTTGCGGTCCGGGTCCCAAAGAGAATATGTGGATGAGGTCGAGCCCGTCTGCTCCCCAACCGTCTCATTCGCCTCCTTACTTTTGATATAGATAAGTAATAGAATAGCTATCAGAAGAGGGAAGAAAGTGTAAATGAACGACTCGTCCATGGCGATGGGTCCCATTTGATAGACCGCCATGGCTGCTGTTCGTCCTCAAAAACCCGACAAGGGGGCTGGGCTATAGAAGAGACGGTCTTGAGATGGGAGTGTCATACGTGGTGGACCAACAAAGAGAGGGCATGGAACCCATATTTATAATTCATAGACCTGTGCACTCAGGTGGTATTCCGTCAGGTATCTGCTTTGACCGCCATGCTACTGAAGACTGATAAACGACTTGGCACTCGAGTCAATTGGCTCACGCGATCGGAGATTCCCGTCGAGTGGGTCCATTTATCATCTGGAGATTACGGCTAGACCTCGAGGATGGGATATCAAAATCACATACCACAATAAATCTTCAATAACATTCTAATCATCCTACCGCTTTCACTGATTAATCGATATCGCAATCCGCTAGTTATTCCTATTATACATTCAAGAAAATATGATAAAAATACAGGTGCGGGGAAACTGATGCTTAACATATGCTGTCAATATTCCACAGCCAAAGGTGGCCGCCAGCTCAGATGACGGAAAAAGAGATCTCGAGACTTAAGACATCAAAGGGTTTACGCCGAGTGCAACTCCTCTTCCATCATGCCCTATGAGTTATTATGCCCATGGTGGCCAAGATGGGACCACCACCTCCCACTCTTCTTAGGGGTTTCCTTTGGCGTCTCCTTCGGTGTCTCCTTCGGTGCTTCTTTGGTTTCCGTGTGCTTGGTTTGTCCGACGAGTGGGTCTGTAGAACCACCCTCACCCCGCCATGTCACTGCTTGTCCAATTCGAGTCTTACATTCGATACCTGCTCCTTGAACGCAAATGCAAGGGAAGATATCGTTGGCACCCAGCAGATAGTCCGGTAGAAGGGTACCAGACAGGTCCTTGGCGCTGTCCGGGTGCGAGATCGTAAGCCTTTTCTCCCCATTAACAACAAAGAACACTTCGGTGGAAACAGGCTGTAAATCCTTAGGTTCAGCGTAAGGAACCTCGTGATCCTTTCCGTTTGTCGCAGAGGATTTTCGCCGAAACAGTTCCTTGGACTCTTTTTGGGTGACTGGCGGCGGAGTTGTGGGAGGCGTAGGAACGGGGGTAGCGCCATTCGAAGGAAGTTTCTCGGCGTCGACTTTGTAAGTTATGCCAATTCCTATGGTGTCGCCCACCCCAGCGGCGAGACTGTGTTTGGTTTGGGCGCCATCAATGTATATGGATCCACCGCCTTCGGAGGACCAAAAGATGCCATCGCCGGCAGTGGAGCAGGGGAAAGGGAACTCGTCAACCGGGCGGAGAGAGGACCGTCGTCGGATGAAGGGAACAGTGTCAGGGGTGACAGATTTAACTACAAATCCAATCGCAATAGCAGCACCCGTCGTCCGGTTAGATACCGGGTGGCTATGCGATATCGAGCGGGAGAGTCCCAAGTCCGCCAAACTGTCTTCGGAAACTGTGGTTGCAGCGATCGGTTTTGGTGAGCTTGGAGGGCTGCCGAAAGGTTTGCCAGAATTTTGTTGGGTTCCAGGAACAGGACTTCCGTCTGAGTTATCCACGCTCGAGAATTTAGAGAAGCCTAGCGAGCGAATTTGAGTTTCCCAGTAGATAGTCCGATCCGTTAAAGCCACATTTGGGTTGTAATAACGTGCTGCATATAGCGGTAGCCCTGTGGTGCTATCCCAGGTGTTCTTGTCGTCATCACTGCTCGCTGATGTAACAAGTTGTAGGAGTGTCCCTTTGGTGTGTATCGACTCTGCTGTGGTGGAGAATCGATAATTTGCCGTGGGCGGCCGCTCGAAATGCAGAAAATTACCAGAAGTTATCGTAAAACGCTGTTGGTGCGAATACCATTGTGCCTCGAGGATGATCTTCTCGGACACGTCGAAATGGACCCGAGGGCGTGCTTGAGAAGTGACGCTGTTAGATCTGGGGGATAGTGGTGGCGAAGCGGGGGATAGTTCATCATCGCCCTCGCCCTCACTACTGATTGAATTGAGCCTGGTTACACCCGATTGCTTCAGAACGGAACTTCTCCTTCGGCTTCCTAGAGCCGATACAGGGTCGGGCCGAGCCGGGACAGTTTTCAGAATAACCGGTATACCCGCATCCGCGTTATCGGCGACGACCTCAGCGGCCAGAGCAGTAGCAAGGGCCTCAGCATCCGATGCCCTCGCTAACTGGGGAATGTTGGAGATAGCAAGGTAGTTGCTCTGGGAATTTGCGGGAGACTTATTCGATAATGAGGAGGGCTTAGACTTCTTCTTTTTGGGGTCCCTTTCCTTCTTGGCTTCTGATTTTACATCGGATTTCTCTCCCGAGCCGTCCGCTGGTGCCTGAATGGTAGACTTGGAGGTGCGGAACAGCTTCTTCATGTCTGCTGAGGTCTCCCTAAGCTGGACGTTATCTCTTTTTGGGGTCGCGAGACAAACGCAACGTATCCGGCAGGTCCGAGAAATCAATGACGAAAAGGTCTTCAACTAGCCTCTCCAGATTCGACTGGGCAGCGACTCGAATCGAACCCAGTTATAGAACCTGATCCCGGTCCTTTTCGCGCAAGGGTAAGGGGAGAGATGTGAGGGTCTACACAGTATATACGTAGTAGGTAGCGGTCGGTTGAATTGCTATGGACGAAGAGACGGCCGACAACTGTAGGGTGCGATGGAGAAATTTTGGTCAGGGTCGATCGATCCGGCGGTAAAGTGAAATAGAGTTGGCGGGGAAAGCTTTCGAAAGCCAATCCGAATGAATTCAGTCCGTTCAGTCCGGTCCAGTTCGGCCCAGCCAATACGATGCCAGTCCACGGATCTGACACTGGCAAATCTGTTACAAACTGATAAATAAGAAAGTGCCCACAGGCTTGATGCGATGCGATGATATCGATCAGACAAGGCGGGACAATTTAAAGCGGACAACGGCGCGCGTATGTTTACGTATAAGAGTATGAAGGTAGGTATGGTAAATTATGGGGGAGAGAATTAATTCAGGCTGAACATTTCAACAGGAAAGGAAGAGGCTTCCAACGTTCCAATGTGCGGGCGAGTTAACTCCGCAATGCAATGCTGCTACTCTTCTGCAGACTTTCCCATGACTTCGAATTGGTATTGACTGGACTGCTGGGACTGGACCTTGACTCGGGGCAAACTCTAGTCCAACAAGGACGTGCGGGGATGGCTGCGAAAAAAAAACGTGGAGACCCACAGGCTGCTCGCCAGACCAGACAAAACGTTGTTTTTTGGGCCCGAGCGCCTCTCTCTTCCTCTTCATTTCGTTAGTATTGCGCACTGGCATCATGCTCATGTCATGCTGCCGACATTGCATGGCCACTTGCGAGTACGATATATATAGCGCATCAAGGTGTATATCTATTTGGATGGGGATCGATTTACTTATTGATCACATCTGTCCTTGCTAGACATCGCATCACGATTCGTTGCTCCATAGCTAAGCTAGGCTGCGCAGCTGCGCAGATTCGAACCTCAAATCTGAGCTTAAGCGTGCTTGATCATCTGAGTGGAGCTCGCTCGCCACCGCAATTTAAGCTTCCATATCCGAAATTTACCTAATCCCCACGTGCCAGCCCTCCCATGGCAGAGACAATCGGCATTTCCTCCTTCCGGCAACACGTCTGCATTTCCCAGCGGGGATATTATTACAAGTAATAAACCTCAACCCTTTTTGACATTTTTAAACAAAGGAGAGAGACTCGTTAAAAGGTTTCATTCCGAAGGGCAAAAGCGTCACTGCTCTTTGCGTGTTCGCCAGTTGTCGGTTTAAATTTGGTGGTACTCACGGTAACATGTAAGGTTTTGTCCTTGCATTAAATCGAGTTGGTTTCTCCAACCAAGCTTCTGTGGCAAACACCTCAAATACATTGCCTAGTTTGGAAGCGGCCATGAATATATGCTACTATGTACAGGGTATATCTTGGCTAGATATCAATCTATATTCTGTGTCGGAATCTGACAGCATTGTGGATGATTTATAGTAGCTGGTGCGTGATCCGATATATCGACAAAAGCTCTCGGGTAGCTTTTTTTTTTTTGCCCAATTCATTTCACCCTAACCCGTTAGCTCGAGCTCGAAGCTAACTAATTAGCGCTAGAGGACCCTTCTCAAGTGTGGAGGACCGTTCGAAGACGCGGAACTGGCTCGCATTCGGGCCGTCTGTGCTTTATACTGCTCACAAATATAATATTAATATACTGAAACATATTGCAACAATATTCATAATCTAGGGTTGGTATTGCGGTATTGGGTATCAAGGAGCTCGAATAAAATCGTGGAATCTTAGGACGGCGAGCGAAGACTAAGCATATGCATGACCTAGAAAAACTAGACTGCCTGTATACATGGTCTGGAGCGAACTCTGTATACATGTATGCACGCAGTAATCGATTTATGGGTCCCTTAATAAATATCTCTCTATATCAGCATACGGCCGTTTGTTCATATAAACTGCCATTGTCTATACCGGTACCAATGTTCTTATATCTTAGTAATTGTGTGGAAACTAGAAAAATAGGATCTCGAGAGCTTCGATTCTCATATGGCACAATTTTGGTTAATTTGGAGACAACTTGTCCTGTACCCAGACCACCACCAGGGTGGGCTCAGAGCATACTGTGGAATATGTACTGTGATATATTAATATCAATAACCCAAGGGCCAGTATATAGATATAGGTATACATGTACGTAAGCCTATTTTTTAAGCTTATTATACGGTCTATATATACTTATCGGTTGCGGTGAGCTCTTCAAGGGGCTACCAGCGTGAATACACTAATCAAAGCAAGCTTGTGGAGCAAGTCTCGACTGTAAGGCTATTGGAGCCCTGGTTCATCTGGCGGATACTAAAGTCCTTGTATACATGCATGTATAATCCTTTCTACTAACGAGCTAGCGTGGATTTGAGGCTAGACCTAGTGAAATATTCCGGTTGCCAATTTCAACCCGAGGGGGATGAATCGTGATGCGATTGAAACAGCCTGAGGGAGACATCGTCATATGTCATGTGCGTTCATGCATCTCGATCTGGAATATCGAAATTCAAGTAAAAAAACCCCTGACAAGGGATTACCGTGGGGAAGCATTGATTCCATCTTTGTATCTCATCAACTTGTCTCATCAACTTGTCTCATCAACTTATACTACAAATATCCAGGCCAGCTATGAATTCATGCCATGGAGGAGCACTGTATATCTAACAGTCAGTCATAGCATGAATCGGACGAGCCCCGTACGCCTGTTTGGCATGGCCGGCCCGCGACATCACCTGATCGCTACTGACAATGCTAGAGATCTAAGTACGGTGTTGAACGGTAATATAATTTGTATTTGGTACGTAATATACAGGATATAGGATCGAATCCTCCTAATCCTAGAAGTATGGCCCTCACTCGACCCGATAGCGCTACAACTTCGAATTCCCCGATGCACCGAAAACACAGGGACGTTCAAGGTAAATTCTAAATAGTTCCCACAGTCGATTTACTTGAAACTCGAATTCGTCTCCAAGATGGAATTTCCGGGGAATTTAGCCGTCGGATGTAGCCACCGTCGAATTCCCACATAACAAGACTGCATCCCAGTAACTAGCATGCACCCCTTGTCTTTTGAGAATACATCATCCTCAACTTCTAATTGTATGACGCAAATTGCTGAATCTATGATATTACTATATTCTACTGCAAACGATTGCAAGCTTGCAAGGTAGTTAACGGAAATTGGAAGCGGCAGGTGCTGCTATAGCTGTAGGTCATTCTCTATCCGCGATTTTCTTAATTATACTTGACTTGAGCGTGAAAATGGGCCATCCGGCCGGCCATCCGCAATTGCAACGAATGGCTGTGGGGTTCTGCTAATAGGAAGCCTCTATAAATATGAGCCTTGAACCACCTCTATCGGTATATCCATTACACAGTTACAGAGCCAGTTCCAGCTATCAGGTCCAATATCCCTCTACCAGTATCATTATATGTATATAGCTGCGTCCACTTATCCAGTATATATACGTATACTAAGCACCACGCTCATCTAAAAGTTTCAGTTCAGACGCCATTATAAAAATGCACCTGACTACTATATTATTGCTGAGCGCCGGCCTAGCTTCCGCCCATTGTACGTTACATAGATCGCTCTGTGGAATCGCGATTCGATTCACTTCTGCACTCTATAACTAAACGCGTAGCTAATACAGTGGTTTACTCAAAGACACCTTCCCGGGCCTTATTTTCAATGGAGCCGTCTCGACTGACTGGCAATACGTGAAAATGACCACAAACAAATATAGCCATGGCCCGGTTACTGATGTCAACTCGAATGACTTGAGGTGCTATAAGGATCCAGCAGCGCCCATTGCTTCCACTGCCAACATTGCAGCTGGTTCTCAAGTCGGCTTTCGCGTCGATACTTCCATAAGCCATCCCGGCCCTCTTTTGTTCTACTTGGCCAAGGTTCCCTCGGGGAAAACCGCCGCTAACTGGGAGGGTGATGGAGCTGTCTGGTTCAAGATCTATGAGAACCAGCCGACAATCACCTCCTCCTCTATCAGTTGGCCATCCGGTTAGTCGTTTTCTAGTCGCTTCACTTAGAGTTTGCAGCTGTTGTCTAACATGATACGGTAATAAATTTACAGGTCAAACACAGGTCTTTGTTACCATCCCTAATTGCATCCCGGCGGGAGAGTATCTCCTAAGAGTTGAGCATATTGCTCTGCACAGCGCCGGCAGTACAGGTGGTGCGCAGATCTACCTTGCATGCGGTCAGATTAACGTTACCGGAGGCGGAAGTAAAGCAGGCACTCCATTGGTGGCCTTCCCCGGTGCATATAAGGCCACCGATCCAGGTCTTCTCATCAACATCTACTGGCCAATCCCGACTTCTTACACTAACCCAGGCCCTAAGGTCTTCACCTGCTAATTTTCTAAGCTTTGTAATTTAGTTGGTCGGGGTTGGCGATTTTGCGATACGATGGCCTGGGGTATTTGCATCAAGAGATGGAACGCATTTCATGTGTATACAAGATTTTCTACTGTAATTAAATAGTTGATATCATATCAATGGATGATGATACGATCTTCCTAGCTAGGCCTGCGTAGTAGCCCCACCGGTGGCCACCTAAATCAAATCAATATATATCATCATTATTTCAATACAATAAAATACAAGAACCGGATTTAAGACGATACCAACGACCGGAAACATTTAAAATGCCCGAGAAACATCGTTATTTCACCGGCTAGCAAGGTAAGGTACCCAAATACCACGGCGTGAAGGATGGATATATATACTTAAAGAGTTAACTTTAAAAAAAGCTTAATTTATTTGGTGATATCTAGAGCCGCCTAGTCTAGCCAAAGAAAAAAGTTAAGATCCCTGAAAGCTCAATTAGAAAGAATTACTTTGGAAATCGTATATATACGGAATGCATGTATAAAGAGCGTGGGGTAGTACTGGTAACTAACTTCGACCATCAGCCCTTCGCCAGTCCGACTGACCCTAAGCTTAGATCTCGAGCCCTCTTTGTGACGCACAGAGTGTTCAGGAAGGTCCGAAGGGCTGAATATTCTCGAGCCCACCAGGCAGGGCTGGTTTTTAGAGAAGGCCGGGTCTGGACAACAGATAAAAGACCCACAATTCGCTCCAACGTAGTTATTCTCCACCTGGCTCGCGCCTTCCAGTCCGTGGCGCCCAATCATCCTATTCAGCCCAGCTGATAAGCGAATAGGAGAGACCGACACCATGCAACGAAGCTAGATACCCTGGCAAGTCTGTAAGGCGACTTCTCCCAAAAAAGAATCCACCAGCCAGGAAGCGTATGTATGCATGCGTGCAAGACCAACAAAATGCAATGCAATGTGAAAAGACGGAAGACGGCCAAAATGATCGCGAGGACTCGAGAGGGGAGAGCTCGAGAGGAAGAGGAAGGGGCTGGAAGCTAGCTCCGAGGGCGACTCCGATTCAAGGCGGTTTGAAGACAGAATCTGGTGTCTGTACGACGGCCGATTCGATTCTTTTAAAAAGGATTGACGATTCCTGGTCCCATTCTTCGGTCCCATTGCTCCGTAAATCCGTTCTGGGACCAAACGACAATACGCAACAACAACAACGCCAACATCTGTGGAAGACGATTTGCGTTGTGTTCAACGTTTCGAAATGGCCCCACGCTCGCTACTTCTCCCTCTGGCGCTCCTCGCTCTGCTGGAGTCGAGAATGGTCCTCGCCACGACTACCATAACGATGCAGCCCAATGACAGTGAGTAAATCCATGACTCCTATGATGGTTCTTTATTCGACAAATGGCAAGGCCATGCGGGATATCACATAACATATATTGACAGATAGGTGGTTGTTGCAGCGCACCCAGCATTCATATTAGCCCACTGCGACTCGGACTGTGATATCAATTACAATGTTGTCGAAGTCTCCTGGGAGTCGACCGTATCCACAATAACGGCTTACGGCGATGCTAACTCTGTCGCATGGACTAAATCAATGTACTCCCAATACTTCGCCCAATTTTCCCCGGAGTTAGTCGTGGAGACCACCGTCGCTACGGATTGGAGAAATGAAGATTTCACCGCGACCTGCTGCGATGATGGGTGGTATATCCAGTCGGGAGTCACGGCGCATTATGAGACTGAAACGCTGGACGAATGCGAACCAACAGAAGCTGTGTTTACCGGTCGACGGGTGGGGACCGTAAGGTCCGCATTTCCAACGGATCTGCCATTTTTAGAGCATGATTGTGAAGTCTCAACTACGGTCACAAAAACAATTTTAACTCAGATAACATTTATTACGGCCGGCGCAAATCCGCCGACGGGGACCGCGGATGGCCAGAAGACCTGGTGGGACGAAGGTTCGGACGAAGTCACGATCCTTCTTCCACCAACACCAACCCGTATGTTTCCTATCCAACTAACGCAATATACCACTTTGACAATATATATTTAACATGCATACATATAATTATGTAAACAGCATTTTTTACGATATCAAAATGCCCCTTTGTCGGCGCTAGTTCCTGCTCCTGGAGCGTCGGGACCATGAACCTGCGCTGGGATCAATCGACAATCACAATCACTGGAGATGCAAGCGAGTTGTCGTCCCTTGAATCTGAACTGGCGACATCCATCGAAGGCAACCTAGACTGGGTAAATGCAACCGCTGGCTGGGCAGATAACTTTGCGGAGTCCGCGACTTGCTGTTCCGAATCAATCTGGCTCGACCGTATCGTGACAATCAATTATGGCGGCTGGTGTCCGACGACCGTTTTGACGGGTTACAATACGATTCTACCGCTCAGTATTGCGTATCGATTCGTCAATGGCACCGAAGCAAACTGCAATATTAACATCGGAGGAGGTATTGCATCGACAAAGACCGCTATTTATATCGAGAAAGTTACGGCAGATACTGGCCCAGGATCGACTACTACCCCCCCGGCGACTAAGGAACCTGATACTGTCCCGACGTCAACAACTTCTGACGTAACCAAAGAGACAGATGTCATTGACTCCACGTCTCAGACGACTCCGACAACGACTTCAAGGACGACTTTGACAACGACTTCAAGGACGACTCCCAGAACAACACCGCACACTACGGCACCTCAACGTTCCACAACAACGTCGAGTCGACAAGCCCAGCTGGTCGAAAGCCCGCAATCCCAGTCGTCCCGCCCAGCCCAATCACCAAATAGTCCGCCCGTGAGCAGCCAAGGACCTCGAGAAACGACTACACCAAACAATCAGCCGGTCGACTCACCGACTCAAGCTCCCAATGATCCTCCGAACACTCAGCCAAACAATCAACCAAGCAACCCTTCCCAAGAGCCCCCTGTGCCGAGTAATAATCCTCCACCGAATGAGAGTCCCAACACACCAGCGTTCCCAGGCACTCCAGCCCCGGAACCATCCATTTCCACGATATTCACTAGCATACCTGTTGTAATAACTACCACGGACGGATCAGGAAGCCAAACTATCATCACCACATTTACTACTACCCCGATAAGCACTGCAATTAACGTCATAACGACTGACGATGAAGGAAACACGGTCACAACTCGTGTTACATTTTCCAATCCAAGCTCCACAGAAGTACCCGATGATGGTAGCACAACAGAGGGACCGCCGGTTCCAGAATCTCGGACGCCCCTATCACCAGGAAGTGGTGTAACCTCTAGAACAATCATCCTAACTTTGACTAGCCGTGTCGGTAGCAGTATTATCGTCGAAACGAAAACAAGTATTGTCGTCGAACCGACGTCCGGGTCAGGGACTACTTCACTCACAGGAGAGGAACCTGGAACGGAAACGGAAACGGGGACTGGGACACCCGAAATAACCGGCCCAGCTTCAAGTGCACTTTCTAGTAAGAGTCTCTCTTTACGTTTTGCTGTAGCTGTCGCCTTTTTAGTATCGATCTTGCGTCTGTTCTAGATCCCGTATTCCTGCCGCATTTACTTAGCGTGTATATGCTTTTAATGTAACATAATCTCGGGGTTGGTTTAGCTAGTTGAATTAGCCCTTGGTTTTTTACAATCTATATGCACGGCAGATACCGAGTATTGCAAAGTAATTTTCGGTGATGCACCTTTTTACGTAACTTGTCATCGCGATAATGATTAACATCTGGCCGAAAGGCGATTGACAAAACACCTCTGTGCCTGAAATTCGAAACGGGGGCTTAAATATAAACTGGACTGTTGCACTTTAGCCCTCTTAGGCTTTTTATAGTGGCGCTACACACGCAAACACACATGTATACATATATTTAGTTTAACTTGTCGTCCAAGTACAGAGGTGGCATCCCGACTCTTTCGATTCAGTGTGAAACCTGGCGCAGGGGATAGATAACCATGTTTTCAATTCTGCGCACTCTTATATACACGTGAAGATTGCAGACTTGGATTAAAGGCCGTGCTCGAAGTTTTGACGGTGTTTACTGGCATTGCGAATAATAATCATTGAGCTTGACGCAACGGAAACTCTGTGGAATAAAGTAAGCGATAGAAACTAGGAACTTTCGCGAGAAGCAACTTACTCCGCAGTTTGTGCACCCTGTCCAGCCGACGCCACCGCACTGTCCCCATTGCGAGATGGAGCAAGTAGAACCGCAGCCACCTGCCGGGCAAGTCACACCAGGTGTTGTCGTCGATGTTGTCGTCGTGCGAGCGGTAGTAGCTGCGGCAGTAGTGGTAGTCGTGCGCAAAGTAGTTGTATTTGGATTAGCTGTTCCCCCAGTTGCTGGGCATTGCATGCTACCAGCCGGGTCAGAAGTACCTCCTGGCATGACGGGTGGGCCAGGGATGATATATTGAGTTAAGTGACCGTGGATATTGACCCCAATTCCTGGGTCGCTAGCACTATATGCACCAGGGAATTTAACTCCACCGGAAGACGGTAGTGACCCCGAGCCACCGGTGACCGTTATTTGGTCTAATGAAGGTTAGAATTGAGTATGGTAACCATAAATAATCGCCGGAAATTGTTACTTACAACAGGTGACGTATGGCTGGGGCTCTGTTGGGGCAGAGTGAAGAGCGATAACCTCGGCGCGGACGAGGTAGTCTCCAGATGGAATGTTAGAGGGAATCTTCACGCCAACCTTTCCGCAGCATCTATTCAAATCTTTGACACCCCAGTTGTCGTCGTCTGATCTTGTAGTTCCCGGAACTGCGGACCAGCCGTTTTCGTAAAGTTTATACCAAAGACCATCACCCGAGTCCCTGGAAGCATCATCAACTTTGGTAATGTAAACAATGACCGGGCCATAGTGCTGGCCACCGATAGCCTCGTTGGCGCAGTTTCGGTCATTAAATTGCTACATAGGGTTAACAAAGATTCGGTAATACTCTTTGGAATGAGACTACATACCGCATGCATCTCTACAATAACTGTGCCTCCAGCATTCACAGAGCACTTTCCAGCCACTGGGCTGGTTCCTGCGTTGCATCGAATATCCGCCCCAGTCACGCCCTTAATGGGATTGTTATTCAGCGGGAGTCTTGCGCAACTAGTACCTTGGTCCACGCCGTTAACCCAAAATTGTTGAAAAGTAGAATGAGCTGCGCATCTGCCTGCCAAAAAGGCGGAAAAAAGAGAGATCGCAACGTTCTTCATAATTTAGGAGAGAATCAAGAGCAGTTGGCGCTAACGAGAATCAAGATTTTGGTCTTTGCTGCGCTGGGGAGGGTTCTTGAATACTTGTGCGAAATGTCGTTGGCCACATACGCTGGGGAATACCAGCGTTTAAAATATATGATCGCGGTCGACAGGCCGGAACATGATTCCAGGGCAAGATCGAATAAGAATACTGGTAGATGGCTATGGGATATAACATTTGGGCTGCTAGTACTAGTGCTAGGGTTTCTGGAGGTTGTCTGGGCTATAGTGCGTTTGGAAAGTTAAGAATCGTTTCGGGACAACTATTTCATCATTCTCGGGACGTCGGGTTGGCGCTGTTACACACCTGTTTTCTTTTTTGCGATGGTTCCTCGGGAAGCTAGCCGACGGAGCGACAGTTTGTTGAACCTATAGTCGCTTTTTTTTGAGAAGAGTACGGCAGATCTGTACGTAGAGCTGCCAACAGTTGTTGAGCCTTACCCATTGATTTGGCAAGTATAGCCAAGCTTCTGTGTTTCATCCTCAACCCTGTCATGACGAGGGTTGGAGAAGCGACAAAATAAAAGTTCGCTTCATTTTCCCGGGCTCCACCAGGTGCCTTCTATTTCGTTCAAATCCAAACGATCACCAGGCGTAAAATAATGTATATACTATTATACATGTACATGCAGTCTTGTCACTCCGGCGAACGGTCGTGAGGAATGACTCGCATTTAGCGTCCGGAGCACAAGCACATAAAGAAACGGAGTGGGTTTCTTATATTGGTAGATCGAGCCAGAAATGAGATTGACGGGTAGCATATCCGTGTCCCTCAAGACCGGCCCATAGTTTATAATTAAAATTGTTTCATGGTTTCATGGTTTCATGGTTAATCGGAGTGTTGTTACTGCCGGGTGGTTTTACTTTAGGACCGAGGTCCGTTCTGACTACTACGGAAGATAATATTATTATATCCTGGCTCGATGCTATTACCGGTTAAAGGGACACCGCAGTCGATAGCGGGTCTCATATTTCTAGTCAAAAAAAGCAACGTTGTGGCTGCCTTCGCCAGAGTTGTGGGATGTGTTAGGCTCTGGACCTGTTTTTGCGTTGTGCACCGAAATACAACAAATTAGTCTCATGTTCGAGACATTCTGGAACTGCGACCATGCGCTTGCATTGCGCATTTATACAATTTATCTAGGTATATGGCCATATATATATGGTTTAGGCTGTATTTATAAATTGAGCGGCTAACGTGTAAATTGAAAGGGTTTCCTAAAAGTAGTGTCAATTCGATTTTAAATAACATGCAAAGTGGGTATCATTCAAGAAACAAAAGAATTGAACGTCGCACTGAGAGCTTGCGGTTACTGGTGTCGGGACAAGAGTATCCGGGCAAGCTCGCATCGAGAACTTTGGGCACAGAAAGTATTTTGGTAAAAGAAGCGGAAAAACAAAGGGGTATCAATAGTAAAACGAGAGGCCGAAATAAAAATGAAAATCCTGATATATCGATATCTATCGTATTTCTTGTCCTGATCGTAGTTTTGCGCCATCTCAGACTGTCTTTCAGTGACGTTGATTGCGAAGCTGCGAACGAGACGAATTACGGTGGTGCGTTTAAGCGTAACCGTTGTAGGCGATCTTGTTTGGAGATCCACGGATGTTACCGGTAACTTGGCCGGAGACGGCACTGCCAGTGATCTTATCGGTGATGGTTTGTGGGTCAGCACCGCCCTGAGTGGCGCTGATGTAGTAAGCTGCCAAACCGGCGACGTGTGGGCAGGCCATGGAAGTACCAGAGATAGACTTGGTTTCGGTATCGGATGTCGCCCAAGAACTCAGGACAGAAACACCTGGGGCAAAGACATCGATGAGAGTTCCCCAGTTAGAGAATGAAGCGATCTTGTTGCTGCTATCGATAGCGCCTACGGTAATGGCATTGGGAGCAGAGGCTGGCGAGACGTTCTTAGCGTCCTGGCTCTCATTACCGGCAGCAACAACGATAGTAACGCCAGCGTTAAAGATTGAGTCAACAGCGGCATTAAGAACAGCCGACTTAGAGCCTCCAAGCGACATGCTGGCCACCGAGAACTTTGGTGTGGCATTTTCAGCAACCCAATTCATTCCGTTGACGACACCAGAAGTGGAACCAGAGCCGCTGGCACTGAGAACTTTGACGGCAACTACTTTAGCCTTTTTAGACACACCGTATGTCTTTCCGGCGATGGTACCGGCGCAGTGGGTTCCGTGACCATTGCCGTCAGAGTCGGTCTTGTCAACCGAGTTGAATCCCCAGGTAGCCCGGCTAGTTCCATTGGCGGTTTTGAATTCCTATAACATGTTTAATAAACTGGAAAACGCCTGGAGGATATTAGGTCAGAACTTACGTCGTGGGTAATGCGAATACCAGTGTCAATGACGTAGACGGTAGTGCCAGCGCCAGCGGCAGTATCGTCGTATTCATAAGTGTATGGGGCGGCATAGTCTTCGTGGGAAATGCGGTCGAGGCCCCAGGTGGAGTCGAGTTGTTCGGCGTTAACTGTGACGACAGTATCTTGCTCAACGTAGTCGACTTCAGGGGAGCTCAGGATCTCTTGCAAGGTTGTCTTGTCAAAGCCTCCAACGTATCCGTTGAAGCCAGTGGAAGAGAATTTGAACTTCTTCCCTACACCATGGGCCCTTGCTCCTGTAAGATCCCGAGCTACATTGGAGTGGAAGGAAGAGATACGGTTGGTATGCTTGGAAATGGCGCTCTCGGAGAGGCCCTTCTTCAAGACGACAATATATTTGTCGGCGATGGCTCCCGCAGCGCCGGCATTTGAGACCTTGCGGATTGGGCCTGCGAATGCATTGGTAGCCAATCCAGCAATTGCGAGAAGAGAAATAAGCCCGTTGGTCAACATTTTGAAGCTAGGGTATATAGAATTGAGTTTCGATTGGGATGAGGAAGGAAGATGAAGCTTTGTAGTCTGAAGTTGATTGTTTTCGAGACTGCTGATGATGAAGGAGTAGTATTGCTTCTATTGAGGGTGCAATAGCTCCTTTTATAGACATGAGGTTGCTAGTTCAAGCTTCATCTAGGGCGGCCGTATATTCGGTGACGATATTCGACAAGTTCGCATCTGGGCTGCGGAGTTAAGAACTACGTATCTCGTGGACCACCCGCATTCTTGGCATCTAGAGGCCTTCGTATAACAGCCAAACACTCGTATTATGGTAACCTTGCAACCTAAGAACCATGGTGTCGAAGTTCTTAGTTTGCGAACTATTGATCTTTTAGGAAGCTGCCGATGCCTTAATTTTCGCCTCGCAACGATCTCTTCATCACAAAGAGCCAAACTAGCCAAAACTACAAATGACATCTGTCTATCAAAACTTAGAAAAATAAAACTTGTAATATACGTCCTGGAAAAGCTCAATTTGCCATATTCAACAGCGCCTAGTGCGTTCGCGAGTTAAAAGTGAGGTTGGATATCAAGCCACAAGCAAGTGCAAGCAAGTTATGAATTCTACCCCATACATGTATAGAGGCTGCTTGTAGCAGGACAATTAATTTGGTGTCGGCTTCAGCGTTTTCTAGTTGTAGTGTTCACTGGCCAGTACTGGTATTGAAAACCGCTATTGACAAATCACCATGGTTCGAGGAAAAGTTGGTCAAAAGCTTGTTAGTTTTTCCACGTAATATATTGGTAATTATCATCTCAGATAGGTTTCCCTTGAAACCTTCATATCTGATATCGCGTCGTCTATGGCGCTAGGTATCCCGTTGCAGATGTTGCTGCCTCAGGGCGAGTTAACAACTAGGGATCCCTGCTTAACTTAATATTGTGCTTGCTGAAACACCCAATGAAATTTGAGACTGTTCCTCCGGCCTCTTATATAAATCAACCTTTAGAATTTTAAGCCCCAATAAATATCTTTTCGAGCCGAAAATTAATGGACCTATCCGGTGTTTGTTACACAGCGTAATATTATCTTTAAACAAACTCTGAGACTGAAGCCGTGGTGCTCCCATCGGAACGTCCCGAACTCCTCAGATCCGACTATAAGTTTGGCGAGCCAGACATGCTTTGCCTGCTTCGTTAACTACAATGGGTGAAGGTCACTATAGTCTTGGTTGTAGCCTTAATTTGCGTATTGTAACGATTGTCGCGATATCGTCAATATCGATTCCTATTTGAGAAGGTCTTTTATGAGTCTGGTCTTTCGATCACAAGGGTATTGAGCTCATAGCCCCGCTCGAGCAAAGGATTAGAATGGCAGGGTACCTTCTTTACCAATGGGACATTGGCCGATTTTTTTGCAATCCAATGGACATTCGGAGCATGTGCAGCGCCTATCCCAGTACAGGGCTTGTTTTCATCCGTTCTATGCCCCAGAATACCTTCTATGCAACCCGCACATGTATCTTCTGCCACCCACCCGCACAATGCAGAGCATATACTTTTTGTGCTACATCTTACGACAGTTAGACTGGGTTCTAAGCTTTGCGGGCAGGGCTCGGAACACCCGACCGAGGGCGTGACTTGGTGCCTAGCCCTACCCGTAGCTCTGGAAAAGGCAGGAAGGAGATTCTGCGCCATAGCTATCTATTCTTATTACTATCAACTTACTATCACACGGCAAGAACTTAGGCTCTTTAGGAAGCTCAGGAATATTTGATTGTAGAGGGAGCCATGGAAAAGCATGATAGACGTCTTGGCCAAAATGATGCAACACATTTATTCGATGGGTCTGGGCACTGACAGGGTTCACTCCATTCCCTCGCTCATACCCTTCCGAGAGCTTCTATTTCATCACGCGATTATACCACACGATTGCCTGGTAGAACAATAGCGAGAGATCGGGTTTTTTAGACTAGCCTTGTATTATATCTCATCTGATATGGGTCAGCTGATCAGGCTCAAACCGTGAAGGCGGCTAGTCGACCTATCTTGGGGCCTAGACTTGCATCAATCAATTAGAATATTGAAAGGAATGAACATTCTACCGATACAAAAGTTTTGAATAGAAACTTGGCTTCAAGGTTACTCATGGGTTACAAATCTTAGAGTTCATGATTCGCCGACTCTCTCGCATTCATAATTATTGTGACATCCACCCAAGTTGTCGTTTATTTCTGTGTTCGTCGCGGCGTCGGAACTGTTGTTCGATTCAGCATGGTCATCGGGTACCCCAACGCCATTCATGCATGCATTTCGAGTGTGACGTATTATCTAGATAAGCTTACGCCGTGCAACTGCGAACCTTCCAAATTCGTGGGTAAAGGCAATCAAGAAAACATGATAGTGCCTGCACAATTCAACAGGGGTATCAATTTTCAAGAAGATATCGATCTGTCATAGTAGTAATGGAAAGACTAAAAATCATGCGGAATCATCCGAAAACGCAGAACGATAGAGCCATCATGCATAATACCTTCGGCAGTGTATCATTGCCCTTCGCACAATCAGTTACCGCTAAACAGTTCTTTAGTGATTTATTGTCGTGAAATATAAGAATCGTTTAGCTGCCGACGGCCGATTTCAGTAAGTGGGACCGCTACAGGCGCATCAATTTTGGGGTGCATATTACTATAATTCTCAGGGGAAGGCACCGTTTTCTCAAACTTAGAGCACGCATATCACAAAGAAAGGAAGCAATGACGTTTAACGCGAAGCCTGCATTAGGAGAATAGGTACATGTACATAGCATATTCAAATATGATCTTATATTCAAAGTTTGAAAATTCCGAGCGTGATGTTTAGGTGGAGGGTAAGTTTTAGAGGAATGTTGATGTATGGACTTAATCGTCCTACTTAGGGGATCAAAGCCCACTAGTGCATGCTCCTAGGTGATGGTGTAATGGTGTACAGGCGTGCCACTTGTGGTAAAAACTTGACAACCACTTGGCCTTCGAACGTAAGACACTATGGGGTTCCAGAAGACTATTTCATACCAGCCGAATAAATGGGCATGTCTATTGCAGCATCACCCCATAACTTCTTCGAGGTCCCAAAAATCCATCTGGCTATTTGGAACAAAGTTATCGTAGAAGGGTACATTATACTCAGGATGTTCACGGACCTCTCTGAATTGCATTTCGCCGATCCTTTTTAAAGTTGGTTCCTTCCACATCTTTGCAATGTATGCGCTGGCATCGATAGTTGCACTTGACAAATCAACGGAGTATGTGTAAAACCGCTTTTCAGACCGATTGTTAGTAAAATGCTTCGGCGAATAGAATGTTGATAGTAAAATAGAACTCACTGAGAGAATAGGCCAATAGAAAGCGTCAGCGACGCTAAACGTTCCTAGAAGAAACCCTTCGTCTTCATCGCCAAGAGTATCTTTCGCCAGCCTTCGAGCAGTGTCAAAAATAGCCAGAACGCGCTTCACCTCTTTGGCCGTTTTATTGCTGGATTGGGGCGGGGGATTATATTTGACGGGGAAGTTGTGTGGGAAGTCAGTTCGAATGTTGACAAATCCTGAGTGGAGCTATTTATTCCGGTTGAAAATCCCCACGAATCAGTATGTGATGGTAGCTCGAGAGTGACACCGATTGTAAACGAACCTCAGCAACGACACTACGCCCGTAGGTTCGCAGTTTGGGATTCTTGGGCCATATTGACTTCTCGGGATACTTGTCATGGAGATACTCCGCAATAGCGAGAGAATCATGGACTGGGTGCGGGACATCACTGTCGATGATGACAGGGACCAGCCCAGAGGGTGATTCGGCGTGTAACTGGTAAGAAAAGTATCAATACTGGACGTCAGCATGCGGGAGGAATGGCCGTCATTAGTTGTGCGGTAAAGTGTAACATACCAAGGCTAAGGATTCTGGGTCCGCAAGCCGAAAGAACTTAGTCGAGTAAGGAATACTGAAATACTCCAAGAGCACAATGGGTCGTACAGTCCAGCCTGCGTTTGTAGACGTTAATTCGAATACGAGTAACCCTGAGGCGGGTTGCTATATAGATAGCCGCAACTGATGCCACTTACTCGAGTATCTGATAGGCAATGCCAACAACTGCAGTTGAGGAGACGTCATGATCGATTGATATTTGGCCTTGCCAGGCGGTCGAGATATAAACCTGTGGTGATTTAAGAAGCTGGACGGATGAAATAGAGTTCAGGATCCGGATATTAATATTGTTTTGTAGAAAAGCAATCACTGGAATTACATCGTAGGCCTGGGCTTTTAAATGCTAATTGACGATGGCAGCTAAGTAGGACATGGTTAAAGCTCCGGTAATGCTGCATTTGTAAGCCGCATGATAACGGAGGGAAATTCTCTCCTATTTTGTTGAAAATTACCATAGTGCATGCATGAATGTAACAATTTACGCATAGCTCGAGATTCGCGTCGAGTTCCAGGAACGACTAGCTGCGGGGTTCTGATCTCGCACCTGCGCGTGTGCAACACAACACAATTCAAGGTTTTCCCAAACCAGGAGCTGATGGTTACACTGAAAGTCTGGTATAAATTTAGACCTTTCTGATTCGTGGCATTTGTGGTTCTTCCTACTATAGCTACAAGGAAAGATATATATTTGGAATTCGTAATGCTGAATGCTTTGAATTTTCTAGTGTTCTATTACTTTTGCGCCTCGGAAAAGTGAGAACGTATGTATTTCAAACAGGCAGAGCCTAAAGATCTGATAGCGCTATGACGCATTGCTGTTTCGAGGATAGTAGAGGGCTTGGTCGGGCCCGATCGGGAGAAATAGATTGGATAAAAAAACCAGCAGCGGTGTTCGGAGCGTATGTAAGGTAGTAGATAGATCATGTCGAGCAACTGCTAATTAACCCGGCTGGACGCATGGAAAGTATGGGTGAAAGGAGACTGAGTTACGGTCAAAAGATAGAAAAGGAGGAAAATCAAAAAAATATATATATATTTGGCAACTTTAGGCTGGAAGAATCCAAGGAATGTAATGGATTAGAAGAGAGGTGCTCAGGAATTCGTCGGGTCAAAAGCTTAGCATCCACCTAGAATCGTTATTTAGCAAATAACTGGTAACGCTCTAGTGCGTTTGATCTGACGGAGAGTTTGATAGGGGATTTATAAGATCCCATCACTGACGTTATAAAGAGTGACGTCAGTGGGAAGTTCCGTTCTAAGGAAAAAGCGGAACATCTTAGTGATATCCTTTGTATAAAAACGAGCCCCCCGCAGCACGGTTTAATACATTGTCCTACAGATAATTTAGAAAATCGGTCTATTGGGCCATGGGATGTCGACTTGAATCAACATGGACGACTGCGATTTCGAAGTGATTGATGCCCCGAGCGGATTAAGTGATGCGGCGTTTGGGGGCCTCGATCTCTCGTTGGCGTACCAGAGCAAGCCCCATTTCCCTTGGGAAGGGCATGGGGATAAACTTATTGGTGTGGTGGATATGGGAAGGTTGATTGGTTCGAGCTGGTGCTAATGTGGGAGAAGACAACTGCTAACGATGATTCAACAGTAATGGAATTCGCTTCTCTATCACGGATTTGTCTGCTCCTCTTGCTCGAATTCTACCAACCGTTGTTGTATACAGAGTACCGATTTCTCTATACGATTCCCAGTTTGATCCAGACTCTGGGAAACAAATCCCTATTCCCGATCATGTCATCCAGTCGGTCTGCGCCGTTCTGAATCGATTTCTCATTGTATGCTGCGACTTTGGGGTTGACAAAACGAAGATTCATGTTGTAGCCACAGAGGCAACACGTGCTGCTATTAATTCAGCCCAATTTCTGGATGCCATTAAGGATTCTACGGGCCTAGAGGTGGAGTTGCTTCCTAAATACGAAGAAGGTGAAATTGGTGCGTTGGGTATTGCCAGCGGCTTCCAAAGTATTGAGGGCATCGTGATGGATTTAGGCGGCGGTAGCACTCAGATTACTTGGATGATAAGCCGGAACGGCAATATCAGAATCAGTCCGGCTGGCAGTTTCAGTTTTCCGTATGGGGCTGCCGCACTTACGAAAAAACTTCGTGATCTACGGAAAGGGAAAAGCCAAGACGCAGGAGAAGGAGCAGTCAAGGAATTTCGAAAGGAGATGGTTGAAAAATTTCGATCCGCATACAACAAATTGCAAATTCCAGAGACTTTGCTTGAAAAGGCAAAAAGAGAAGGGGGTTTTCGCATCTATCTGTCGGGGGGTGGGTTTCGAGGATGGGGGTACTTGTTATTGTACCTCAACCAAACGCACGGGAAGAGCTATCCTATATCGATTATCAACGGATACACTGCTGGAAGGGAGCAATTTGAGGATACTGAAACCCTCAAATCTGTGGCTCATGTTGCCAGGAAGGTTTTTCGAGTGTCTGATCGTCGGCAGGCTCAAGTTCCCGCTGTAGCGTTTCTCGTCAATGTCCTCGCCGAGGCGATCCCTCTTACCATCAAAGAAGCTCACTTTTGTCAAGGTGGTGTTCGTGAGGGCTATTTGTTTAAAATGCTACCTCCGATTATCAGAGCTCAATCGCCTTTGGAAGTCGCTACTAAAAACCTAGCACCTAGTTCCAGCGACCGGATTCAAGAATTGATTAAATCCGCGATTCCAGCTCCTTCCAGAAATCAAACGAGACGATTCCCCGAGGAGTTTAGCGATTATGTTATACACTCTTTTGCGAACGTTATGTATTTTCATATGTTCATGTCGAAGGAGACAGCTAGCACGACAGCCCTCTATTCCACGAGCGTTGGATTGATGTCTGCAATCCATGGAGTATCTCATCAAGATCGGGCTCGGATGGCGCTAATGCTGGAGTCTAGATACAGAGGCGAACTTCCACCAAAAGAGATGGAGTTCCGAGATTCTTTGCGAGAATTAATAACACCTGAAGAAGTTTGGTGGGCAGGTTACTTGGGTAGAGTTGGATATCTGATTACGCGCCTCTATCCGGCAGGGAAGATTGATGAGGCAAAACCAAGAGTGCTACTCTCTGCGGAATGGTCATGGAGTTTGGGAAAACGAAAGAACAAGAGTGGTTTAATCCTTACCATTTCCATCCAGAAGAAACAAGACGACCCTGCAAAGCTCAAGCAAGCGCTCAAAGATAATGTTAATGTCATAGAAAGAGTGGGGAAGAAAAAGCACTGGATTGGTGAGGGTGAGCCGTGGGGTATGAAGGTGAAGGTCGACGTTGTCGAAGAAGGGATTCTTGAAACAGCGTCTGTTGAATATTGAAAACAGCTACCGTATCTACCCCCCCCTTTTTTTGTAAAAGTTTAGTGCACCTATTTTAGGAATTGAAATTGTATATGACTTTTCTACCAAACATCTATAGTGCGGTTCCGGCGAACACATTATGATGTACATGTACATGCACTCTACCTCGTAGTTTGAACCGTGCATATCTGATCAGCTGAGTGACCCTATACAGAGAGGTCCGAAGCCGTCATGCGGGGTCAAAGGCCTCGTCAACAACCAGAATTCCGCAAATCCGCAAACGAGGCTTGCTAAGTCCGCAGACAGGGCTTGCTTTCGCGTAAAGTCTCCCGACGGAAGGATATATCTTAACATTGTGCAATTCTGACTCAACCATATTCTTGCCTCTCTATATTGCAATAAAATTGAACAGAACAATTCTAATGCCACTATCTGGGAAATCCTACGAGGTATAAGTTAGGCGAAACTAGCGCTGAGTTGTCTTAATTATATATGTTGAACTGACAAGCTTGGCAGACGGCTTAGTGCTGGTTTTTGGCGCTGAGTTGTTTCACTTATATTTCCTTAAAGATTTAAAATTTTGGTAAGAATTTCGGCACTAAGCTGTTTTGCTTAATTTATTATTTTTATTATTAAAAAATTTAATATTATATAAAAGAAATTTTTTAATTTTCTATCAAATAATTTTTCTTAATTTTTAAAATATTTTAATAGTTTTGTATTACTTTAAATATTATAAATATAATTATTATAATAATAATAATTTTAACTTTTTAACCAATTTCTTTATCTAACAAATTTTTTTATATTTCATAATAAAAAATTTTGTTTTATTATTTTTATTAATATATTTATATATTAATTAATATTATCAAACATTACTATTAACAATATTAAAATATAATATTAAATAATAATTATAAAGTTTTAAAATAATTTTTTCAAAATATTAATTTATTAAACATATTTAATTTTTTTAAATTATTTAATTAAAATAATTTTTTATTATTACAATTATATTTTAAATAGATGATTGAATTTACATATTTTTATTATAATTATAAAAAATATAATTTAAGAAAAGCTGTAACGAAGCAAGCCCAGCACAAAGAACTCCAAGCAGAAATCCAGGCGGCCGGAGGAGCCCTCAGAATGACCATAGGAAACATTCAGGCAATACTATGGTTGGAAGAAAAACCACACAACACAACACAACTTGCAGACCCAGAATAAGGAAATACCCAGATCTAAACCTCAGAACACAAAGAATAATATTAATAATATTATTTTAATATATGCAATAAAAAGCCTATTTAGGTTTTTGCCTTACATAAACTTCTAAGCTATCAAGAAACAGTATATGTCCAGTTCAGTACCTTATATATTTGAATGTCTAGTTTAGATTTATCTCTTATCTAGTTTAATACTCTATGTCCGAATGTTTAGTTTACAGTTTTATATCCTGTCTAGTTTAACACTATATCTTTAAATAATTATTTCACAATCTTATCTCCTATCCAATTCAATATATTATTTCCTTTATTATTTGTTTATTTAAGTATCAATCTGTATTCACACTAGTACACTACTCTTGCCTTGTGACATTTGTGTATTACCTTAATATCTTAACTAGTCTCTATACGATTTCTTACACTTTGTTACTTCACAACCCTATCAACCTAATACCCAAATATCAGCACCAGCCCCACCTAAAAACAGGTTCTTTAAAAAGAAGAATGCTGAAGAAGAAATCATAGTTATTATTTTATTAAAATTTACTATCAAACAAATTAAAGCCATGATGGTAATTTTTAAATATTTTAGAAATAGTATGCCCATAGTAGTTTTAATAATTGTTTTAAGTATTAAATTTTTAGATTTTGATTTTTTCAATAGTGTAAGAAATCGTATAGAGACTAGTCGAGGTATCAAGGTAATACACAAATGTTATAAGGTAAGGATGGTGTACTAGTGTGAATACAAATTGATATTTAAATTGTTGCTTGGTTTTTAAATATATAACAGTAAATATAGCGAGTTAAATAAACAAATGATAAAGGAAATAATATGTTGGATTGGATAGGAGGTAAGACTATGAATTAGATATTTAGAGATATAATATTAAACTGGACAAGATATAAAACTGTAAACTGGATATTTAGATATAGAGTGTTAAATTGGATAGGAGATAAATCTAAACTGGATATTTGGTTATATAAAATGTTGAACTAGACATAAGTTATTTTTTAGTAAATCAGAAGTTTATATAGAGCATAGGCTTAAATAGGTTTACTGTTATATAAGCTGAAATAATACTATTAATATTGTTTTCTGAGTTTTGAGGTCTGGATCTGGGTGCTTCTTTATTTTGGATCTGTGGATTATGTTGTGTTGTATAGTTTTTTTTCTAACTACAGTATTATCTAGATGTTTCCTATAGTTATTCTGAGGGTTTTTTTAGCTACTTGGATTTCTGTTTGGAGTTTTTTCTGTTGGGTATGCTTTATTATATAATCCCCCCTTTTAGCATTGACATTTTGTCAATATTTTATTCTAATATCTAATACAGAGATGGGTTCCTTATTTTATTAATATTATTTGCTGATTTTTGGTGGTATGAATCTTTGATAGCTACTTTTTTGTATAATTCTTGGAAGACCTAGTTTCTTAAGGTTTTATTTTAAAATATTCAATTTTAGAATTTCTTTTTCTGCAGTATTATAATTTTGGATGTTTATTCTAGTAGGATTTTATATGAATTTATCATCATTTTTGGTTTTTGAAGGTTTTATATTAAGTTTTTGGTAGTAATCTGTTAGTTTGTTGAATAATTGGTCTATTATAGTATTGTTATTTTAATATTATTTATTATCTTTAATTTAGGAATTTATTAGAAAAATTATTGGAAGGTTGTGTTAAATAAGCTTAACTAATTTTACCTGTAGGTAAAAAATTTCCTAATATAAGTGAAGATATATGAATTTTAATACTTAAAGTTTAAATAAATTGGGATCTGAAAATATTTTTTAGGTGATGTTAGGAGGTTAAGATTTTCTAATTAGTTTACTTAATTCTACTATATTGTAGAGGGGTAAGGTGAAATCAAAAAAATTAGGTAGTGGAGCTAGATTAGTTAGGATGGGAGTTATGGAAATTATGGAATAGTTCTTGAGCATGAGTAATATTGGATATAAATTACTAGGTAGGTTTATTTTAACCTTTTTACTGAATGAGATACTGAAGTTTGTGGTAGTGTAATTATAAATTTAGGATTTTTTTAATCTTGTATTCTTTTTTATTATTGACTGTGATAGGTGTAGGTTATTCTTTGTGGTTTTGGTTTAAAAAAGCATTTTCTGGTGCTGTGTGGAGTAGATTGGTGTAGAAGATGGGGTGAATTTGTATTGATAGGGGAAGTTCTAGCTTATATGCTCGCTTTTTTATGGATTTAAGGACTTAAAATGGTTCTTCTATTTTATTGGACAGTTTAGAGTAGGATCTAGCTATTTTAATGTTTTGCATATTAAGCTAAATATGGTTTTTTTTTTTGTATTTAAGTGCTAGATATTGTTATTTGTTTACTTGTTTCTGCTGTATTTGTATGGTACGGCTGATTTTTGTATATAAGATTTCTTGTAAGTCTGATATTTGTTGAATGAATTCTGTGGCTTCCTGGTTCTTGGTGGGTTTCTTGAGTTTTTGGAATTCAAAGGTAATTAAGTTCTAGTTATAGTTTGTAATAAATAAGAAGATATTAGTAGTATTAAATATCTTATTATTATAGGAGTATTTAATCAAAAGTAACCATTTTATTTAATTGTTTTGTTGGTAGTTGACATAGGTTTTGAGATATTGTTCTATTATGGCATTAATGTACTTGGTCTAATTGTTTATTTAAGGATGGTAAGTAGTATTAGGTTGGTGGTGGATTTTTAGTTGGCTATTGACTTCATTCTAGAATTTGTTGAGAAAGTTTTTTCCTCTATCTGAGATGGCTTTCTTAGGTAGTCTATATAATTTTTAGATATTTTTTAGAAAGATTTTAGTAAATTTTTTGGTACTTAATTTTTTAATAATGGGAGTTAGGTGGATTATTTTGGAGAGTTTATTGATAGTGATTAAGATAGTATTATATTCTTTTAATTTTGGTAATTTGGTAATAAGGTTAAAGGAGATACTTTGCCAGTTTTTTTCTGATATTTGGAGTGATTGTAGTAATCTTTGTGGTACATTTTTTGGGGCTTTAATATATTTGCATATGTGGTAGTTGTTAATATATTAGTTTATATTTTTCTAAATTCCTACTTATGTATATTTTTTTTAAATTAGTTCTAGTGTTTTGGTTTTATTTGGGTGTTCTGTGGTAGAGTAATCATAGTATTGTTGTAATATTTTTTTACAAATTTTTTTATTATTAAATATTATTTTTTTATTGTTGTGGTAGAGTTTGTTTTGCTGTTTTTCTATTTCTGAAATTTTTATTTTAGGATATTGTTTATCTTTTTTTTTTAAGGTTTTCATAATATCTTAGATGTATAAGTCTTTAAGTGTTGCCATTTTCTAATCTTCCTACATTATTATTGTGCTGATTTGTTAGATTTTTTTAAATAATATGAGTATTCTAATTCGATTTTTTATATGCTCATCTTCCTCTTCTTGAGGAAGGTTTCTTAATCTTCTGGTTAGTGTATCAGCTTTGGTGTTGGTTTTTCTGGGAACAAAGAATATTTTAAAGTCAAATTAGGATAAATATTCTATTTATTTTATTTATTTTTGTTTAAGAAGCTATTTAATTATGAAGTATTCCAAATTTTTGTGATTTATAAGGATGTGTATTTGAGTATGGATGCTTATTAGGTATTGGTTTTATTCTTTAAATGTTTGAATTATGGATAGGAGTTCTTTATTGTGGATATTGTAATTGTGTTTTGTAGGGATTATCTTCTTTGATTGATAGGTTACAGGATGCTAGAGCTTGTTGTCATATTTTTAAAAGAAGACTGCTGTATAGATAAAGTTGGATATATTTGTTTCTATTTGTATTTTTAATGTTAAATTTTAGTACTTCAATATTGGTTTAGTGTAGAAGGTTTGCTTGAGTGTTTGAAAAGCATCCTGCTCTTTTTTTCTTTAGTGGAATATTCTATCCTTTCTGGTTAGGTTGTAGAAAAATTTGGCTATTTTTGCGTAGTTTTTTATGAATCGTTGATAGAAATTCGCAAATTTTAAGAAGGACTGTACTTCTTTGATAGTTCCAGGTCCTTCTTTTGATTCTTCTTAATTGAGTATGTTTTGAATTTTGGCTGGGTTTATCCTGATGCTGTTACTTCTAACAATATATTTTAAAAATTTAGTTTTTTTGGTGAAGAATTTGTATTTAAAAAGTTTGATATAGAGTCTTGTTTTTTGTAGTGTTTTGATGACTTGTTTTATATGTTGGATATATTTTGCTTGTGAATTACTATAGATGTAAATATTATTGAGGTAGATTATATAAAATTTATTTAGGAAAGGTTGTAAGACTTCATTGATATATGCTTGGAAAGTAGTAGGAGTATTTGTTAAATTGAAGTGTACTATTTGAAACTCGAAGTATTTATATTGAGTATGGAAAGCTGTTTTTTCTTTGTCTTTTTCAGTTATTTTGATGTGGTTGTATGCGCTATAAATGTTTAACTGTGTGAAGTATTTAGCTTTTCTGAGGCGATTTAGGGTTTTATCAATTCGAGGTAAGAAATATCAGTCTTTGATAGTGATAGTATTAAATTTTTTCTAATTTATATAGAGTTGTAAATTACTGTTTTTCTTTAGAATAAAAAGAATTGGTGCTCCTTATGGACTATTAGACTTCCTGATGAATCCTTTGGTTATGTATTTATCAATTTATGCTTTTAGGGCTTTGAGATGTTCTTTATTTATTAGTTGTACAAGTTCCTAAATTGGTTTAGTATCTAAAGAAGTAGGGATCTTTATGTTTTTTTTTCTTTGTAATAGTAGAGTATTTTTTTTTTTTTTAAAAAATACTTCTGATAAATTTTGGAATTTTTCAAAAAGCTTGATAAGTTCTTTAGTTAAGAATTTATCATTAATATATATTATTTGTTTCCATTTTCTTCTTAATCTATAAATAGCGAATACAAGTTCTTATTTTATAATTTATTTGAAGGCTTTAGCACTTATAATAATAATCTTGAGTGAGTAGTTTATATATACTTAATTATTTTTTTAGTCAATATGAATATTATGTTTTTTATGTTATGGTTTTCCCAAGTTTAAGGATTTAATAGTATTAATAATGTCGGCATTGATAATTTCTTTGTAGTATTGGATTTTCATCTTAAATCAAGTCATTTCCTTGACTGATTCTCTTATCTTATTAAAATATTCTATAATTTCAGGAATTCTTTTAGAATAAAGTGGAAAATCATTCTCAATTGCAAACTTGCAACTCATATGTATTCCTGTGTCGCCACTATCCAAACATGCTAGGGTGTTAATAGGGTTTTGGGGGTGGGGGTACAAAGTGACGGGGATCTCGGTGTGTGGTTCAAATGGTGTTTCGTTGTCTTCAGGGTTTAAACAGGAATATTGGTTTTTTCTCCTTCGTATTTGTTGTTTAGTTGTGCTAGGAAGTTTCTGAGTTCGTAGGGTCTTGTACCATCAAAGGCATCAGGATCTGGGAATTTGATGTGGTTGGTTGTGGTTTTTGCTACTGTCATGTTATTTTTGAAATGCTCAAAAACAGCCATGATGGCAGCAGTCTGTTCCTCAGAAAATCTGGGAAGCTGAATGTTTAAACCAGACATTTAAGTATTAAATTGATAAATTACAAAGCAACAAAGTGTAAGAAATCATATAAAGACTAGTCAAGGTATTAAGGTAATATATAAATGTTATAAGGTAAGGATGGTGTATTAGTGTGAATATAGATTGATATTTAAATTGTTGTTTGGTTTTTAAATACATAACAGTGAATATAGTGAGTTAAATAGATAAATGATAAAAGAAATAATATGTTGGACTGGATAGGAGGTAAGATTATAAATTAGACATTTGGGGATATAGTGTTGAATTGGATAGGATATAAAACTGTGAACTAGATATTTGGACATAAAGTGTTGAATTGGATAGGAAATAAATCTGAACTGGATATTCAGTTATATAGGATGCTGAACTAAATATGAGTTATTTCTTAATAAGTCAGAAGTCTGTGTAGGGTATAGGCCTAAACAGGCTTACTGTTGCACAAGCTGAAATAACACTATTAATGTTGTTTTTTGAGTTCTGAGGTCTGGATTTGGGTGCTTTCTTATTCTGGGTTTGTGGGTTGTGTTGCGTTGTGTGGTTTTTCTTCCAACTATAGTATTGCCTGGATGTTTCCTATGGTCATTCTGAGGGCTCCTCCGGCCGCCTGGATTTCTGCTTGGAGTTCTTTCTGCTGGGCATGCTTCGTTACAAATAGTATTAAACCTTATAAACTATGAAACTTCTTAATCTAATTTAATAATAAATATAAAAAAGAAGTTATTAAATTTATTATATTTAGAAAAAAAATAGCATACACTATTAATTTTCTTAAAAGAAATCTAATAAAATTAACCTTTAATAAATACAATACAGATAATAAAGCATAAAATTAGAATACATATATTAAATTCATTATATAACTTAAAAAAGCCTTTAATAATCTAGATTTTACAAAAACAATAGAACAAGAATTACAGAATTTTAAACAAATTAATAAATCCTTCTCCACATACCTTACAGAATTTAGATACCTTATAAAATAGTTTAATTATAATAATACTATTTAGATTACCTATTTACAACATAGGTTATATATTAAAATTAAAGAATTCCTGATTACTAAAGATATTTTTTCCAAAAATTTTAATAATTTTATTATTATTTATCAGTATTTTAATAATAATTAGCAAACTTTAGATGTAAAAAGGAAGTTTTAAAGCTTTACAAATATTGGATTTTAGAAGAAAAATACTATTACTACCACACTAACACCTAAAACAGTTTTTAAGTTTAATAACTTGATACTATAAATATAGAGAAATAACTACTTTAAGTCTGGACCTATAAATTAGTTTATAGATAATATTAAAAAATGCTTAACCTAAAAAAAAAAAAACTAACAACAAACTTAGAAATTATATTTATACTATAGAAAAGATAACCACTTTTGTAACGAAGCATGCCCAGCAGAAAGAACTCCAAGCAGAAATCCAGGCGGCCGGAGGAGCCCTCAGAATGACCATAGGAAACATCCAGGCAATACTATGGTTGGAAGAAAAACCACACAACGTAATACAACCCGCAAACCCAGAATAAGGAAGTATCCAGATTCAGACTTCAGAACTTAAAAAACAACATTAATAGTGTTATTTTAGCTTGTGCAGTAGTAAACCTGTTTAGGCTTATGCCCTACACAAACTTCTGATTTACCAAAAAATAATTTATATTTAATTCAGTATCCTGTATAGCCAAATATCTAGTTCAGATTTATTTTCTGTTTAGTTTAATATTTTATGTCTAAATATCTAGTTTATAATTTTATGTTTTGTCTAGTTTAATATTGTATTTCCAAATATCCAATTCATAGTTTTACCTCTTATCTAGTTCAACATATTATTTCCTTTATTATTTATTTATTTAATTTACTATATTTACCATTATATATTTAAAAACCAAGTAATAATTTAAGTATTAATCTATATTTATACTAATATACTATTTTTATTTTATAACATTTATATATTATCTTAATATTTCAACTAATTTTTATATAATTTCTTACACTTTATTATTTTGCAATCTATTAACTTAATATTTAAATGTCTAATTTAAATATTCAGTTTTTTGGATTTTCTAAAGAATAGACTGCTACCATCATAACTATTTTTAAGCACTTCAAAAACAATATAATAATAATAAAAACCATAACTAATCACATTAAATTCCCAGATCCTAATACTTTTGATGGTATAAGACCCTACGAATTCAGAAACTTCCTAACACAACTAAATAATAAATACAAAAAAGAAAAAACCAAATTCAATATCTTAAAAACCAAAATAATTTATACCATTAGCCTATTAAAGGGAAATCCTGCTAAGCTAGCTTTCAATAAATACAGTTCTAACAATAGAACATGGTTGTAAAATACCTATACCACATTTACTACCTAACTCAAAGGAGCCTTTAGAAACCCCAACCCAGTTGGTATGGTAGAACGGGAATTATGAAATTTCAAATAAAATAATAAATTTTTCTTTATGTACCTTACAGAATTCAAACGCTTGATAAACAAACTTAATTATGATAATATAGCCCAAATTGTGTATCTAAAAAATAATTTTTGTATTAAAGTCGAAGAACTCTTGATTATAAGAAACACATTACCTACAAAATTCAATGCATTTGTAATTCTTTATTAGAAATTCGATAATAACTGGTGAATTTTAGATGCAAAAAAGAAATCCTATAACTTGGTAAATAATAGATTCCTTAAAAAAACTACCACCACTCCAGCATTAAAGGTACTAACCAAGCTTAACAATCTGGCACTACTAATATAGAAAAACAACTACTTTAAGCTTGGACTTATGGACCAATCTACTGATAACATCAGAGGGTGTTTAACTTAAGAAAAAAAAGATTAATAATGAACCCAGAAACTATACCTATATTGTAGAAAAGGAAAATACTTTGCCAATAATTGTCCAAATAAAAAATCTTAAAATAATTACAATAAATGCCCTCTATATAACCCCTATTTAACCTAAGATTAAAATATCTAAAGATTTACTCATAAAAAAATCCAAAATAAAATAATATCTATTATAAAATATTACTAAGAAGATGCTAAGGAAGAGTTAGGAAAAGATATTGCCTAACTGTAAGATGTAATACATAGTAAGACAGAAAACTCACTATTACTTTAAGTATTTAAAAACTTTAAAAAATCCTCCAAATTTTTTTTATATTTTAAAACCAATATTCCTATTTAAACCCTAAAGATAACAAAATATTATTTAAATTATATACTAAGATTCTTGTCACTTTATACTCCCACCCTTAAAACTCTGTTAATACCCTAGCATATTTGAATAGTGGTGATATAGGAATATATATGAGTTATAAGTTTGTAATTAAGAATGATTTTTTACTTTATTCTAAAAGAATTCCTGAAACTATAAAATATTTTAATGGGATAAAAAAACCAGTTAAGGAAATGACTTGATTTAAGATAAAAATCTAATACTATAAAGAAATTATTAATGCTGATATTGTTAATACTACTAAACTTTTGAATTTGGGAAAACCATGGTATAAAAAACATAATGTTTATGTTGACTGGGAAAATAATTAAGTACATATGAACTGCTTACTTAGGATTACTATTGTAGGTACTGAAGTTTTTAAATGAATTATGAAATAAGGACTCATGTTCGTTATTCATGGGTTAGGAAGAAAATGGAAATAAGTAATATATGTTGATGATAAATTCCTAATTAAAGAACTTGTTAAGTTTTTTGAAAAATTCTAGGATCTGTTAGAAATATTTTTTAAAAAGAAAGGAGATATTTTATTACTATGAAGAAAAGAAAATATGAAGATTTCTATTTCTTTAGATGCTAAACTAATTTGGGAACCTGTATGATCAATGAACGAAGAATATCTTAAAACCTTAAAAACATAGATTGATGAATATATGATTAAAGGATTTATTAAGAAGTTTAATAGCTTATGGGAAGTACTAATTCTTTTTATTCTAAAAAAAAACAGCAGCTTATGATTTTGTGTAAATTGGAGGAAATTTAATGCTATTATTGTTAAAGACTGATGTTTTTTACTTTGAATTAATGAAATCTTAGATCACTTTAGAAAAGCTAAATACTTTATACAGTTGGATATTTATGGTATATATAACTGCATTAGAATAGCCAAAGGGGACAAAAAAAAAATAGCTTTCTGTATTTGATATGGATATTTTGAGTTTTAAGTAGTATATTTTGGTTTGATAAATGCTTTTGCTGCTTTTTAAGTGTATATTAACGAAGCTTTGTGATTTTTTTTAGATAAATTTTATATAATCTACCTTAATGATATTTGTATTTATAATAATTTATAAGTAGAATATATCTGACATATAAGACAAGTTATTAAAGTACTACAGAAAGTAGGATTTTATATTAAACTTTTTAAATGCAAATTTTTTATTAAAGAAATTAAATTCTTAAGATATATTATTAAAAGTGATGGCATCAAAATAGATTTGGCTAAGATTTAAGATATACTTGATTAGGAAAAACCAAAGGAAGGACCTAAAACTGTTAAGGAAGTATAGTTTTTCTTAAAATTCGCGAATTTTTATTGATGATTTATAAAAGACTATACGAAAATAGCCAAATTTCTCTACAACCTAATTAGAAAGGATAGAATATTTTACTAAGGAAAAGAAAAATAGGATGCCTTTTGAACATTCAAGCAAGTCTTCTGCACTAAGCCAATATTAAAGTATTGGAATCCAACATTAGAAATACAAGTAGAAATGGATATATCCAATTTTGTCTGTGTAGCAATTCTCTTTTAAAAACATAATAACAGGCTTTGGCATCTTATAGCCTATTGATTAAAAAAGATGATTTTTACAAAACATAATTATGATATTTACGATAAAGAACTTTTATCTGTGATTCAAGCGTTTAAAAAATGGAATTGGTACCTAATGAGTGTCCATATTTAAGTATATATTTTTATAGATCATAAAAACTTGGAATACTTTATAACCAAACAACTTTTTAGATAAAAATAAGTAGAATAAATAGAATATTTGTTTTGATTTGATTTTAAAATATTCTTTGTTTTTGGAAAAACTAATACTAAAGTTGATGCATTGACCAAAAGGTCGAAAGACTTTTTTCAAGAAGGAGAAGATGAGTGTATAAAAAATTAAATTAGAATACTCATATTACTTAAGAAAATCTAACAAATCAGTACAATAATAATATAAGAAGACTGGAAAATAGCAATATTTAAAGATTTATATATCTAAAATATTATGAAAGTTTTAAGAAAAGGAGATAAACGATATTTTAAGGTGGAAATTTTAGAAATGGAAGAATAGTAGAATGAATTTTATTATAATAGCAAAAAAGTAGTATTTGATAATAAGAAAATTTGTGAAGAAATATTATGATAATATTATGATTATTTTATTGTAGGATATTTAGGTAGGGTTAAAATGTTGGAATTAATTTAAAGAGAATATATATGGGTAGGAATTTGAAAAAATGTAGACTGATATGTTGATAACTGCTATATATGTAAATGTATTAAAGCCCTAAGAAACATATTGTAAGGATTATTATAATTGCTTTAAATATTAGAAAGGAATTGGTAAAGTATTTTTTTTGACTTTATTATTGGATTACTAGAATTAGAAGGGTATAATGCTATCTTAGTTACTGTTGATAGATTTTTTAAGATGATTTATCTGATTCTTATTATTAAAAAATTAAATGCCAAAAAATTTACCAAAATCTTTTTAAGAGATATTTGGAAATTGCATAAACTATTTAAGGAAATTATCTTAGATAGAGGAAGGAACTTTCTTGATGAATTCTGGAATGAAGTCAATAGTTAATTAAAAATCCACTACTGACTTAATACTACTTACTATCCTTAAATAGACGGTTAGACCGAGCACATCAACACTATAGTAGAACAATATCTTAGAACCTATGTCAACTATTAATAGAACAATTGGGTAGAATAATTATTTTTAGCTGAATATTCTTATAATAATAAGGTATTTGATATTATTGGTATTTTCCTATTTGTTATAAATTATAGCTAAAACCCAATTATTTTTGAATTCTAAAGACTTAAGAAATTTGTTAAAAACTAAAAAGTTATAGAATTTGTTTAATAAATGTTAGACTTATAAGAAATCTTATATACAAAAATCAGTTATATTATATAAATATAGTAGGAATAAGTAAATAAATGATGATGTTTGGTATCTAAATATAAAAAAAGAGACTATATTTAGTTTAATATGTAGAACATTAAAATAGCCAAATCCTGCCCTAAATTGTTTAATAAGATGGAAGGACTATTTTAAGTTTTTAAGTTTGTAAAAAAGTGAGTATATAAGCTAGAACTTTCTTTATTAATGTAAATTTATTTTGTTTTTTATATTAACTTGTTTTATGTAGTATTAGAAAACGCTTTTCTGGGTTAAAATTATGAAGAATGACCTATACCTATTATAGTCGATGATGAAGAGGAATACAAAATTGAAAAAATCCTAGATTTATAGTTATATTATTGTAAACTTTAGTATCTCATTTAATAGAAAAGCTGGAACAAACCTACTTAGTAACCTATATTTAATATTACTTATGCTTAAGAACTACTTTACAATTTTTATAATTCCTATTTTAATTAATTTAGCCCTATTATTTAATTTTTTTAATTTTACTTTGCTCTTTTGCGATATAGTAGAATTAAGTGAACTAATTAAAAAACCTTAATTTCCTAACATCACCCAAGAAATATTTTCAGATTTTAATTTATTTAAGTTTTAGGTATTAAAATTTATATATCTTTACTTATATTAAAAAATCTTCTGCTTATAGGTAGAATTAACTAAATTTATTTAATATAATCTTTTAATAACCTTTCTAATAAATTTCTAGACTAAGGATGATGAATAACATTAGAACAACAATATTATAATAAACCAATCATTTAATAAACCAACAGATTGCTACTAAAAACTTAATATGAAACTTTTAAAAACCAAAGATGATGATGAATTTGCACAAGACCCTACTAGAACAGATATCCAAAATTATGATATTATAAAAAAAGAAATTCTAGGATTAAATATTCCAGAATAAAACCTTAAAAAATTAGGTTTTTTAAAAACTATACAAAAAAGTAGTTATTAAAAATTCATATTACCAAAGATTAGCAAATGATATTGATAAAATAAGGAATCTACCTTTATATTAGACATCAGAACAGAATATTAACAAAATATTAATGCTAAAAAAAGAAATTATATAACAAAGTATACCCAGTAGAAAGAATTTTAAACAAAAATCTAGGTGGCTGGAAGAGCCTTTAGAATGATTATAGGAAATATCTAGGTAATATTGTAGTTAAAAGAAAAACTATATAATATAATATAACTTATAAATTTAAAATAAGGAAGTACCTAGATCTAGACTTTAGAACTCAAAAAACAACATTGATAATATTATTTTAGCTTATGCAGTAGTAAGCTTATTTAAGCCTATGTTTTATATAAACTTCCAACTTACCAAAAAATAACTTATATCCAATTCAGTATCTTATATAGTTGAATGTTTAGTTTAGATTTATCTTTTATCCAGTTCAATATTCTATATTTGAATGTCCAGTTTATAGTTTTATATTCTGTCCAGTTTAATATTATATCTTTGAATATCTAATTTATAGTCTTACTTCCTATCTAGTCTAACATATTATTTCCTTTATTATTTGTCTATTTAATTTACTATGTTCACCATCATATATTTAGAAACCAAGCAACAATTTAAATATCAATTTGTATTCACACTAGTACACCATCCTTGCCTTGTAACATTTGTGTATTACCTTGATACCTCGACTAGTTTCTATACGATTTCTTACAACTTTGCTAACAACTATCCAAATAAAAAATCTTAAGAAAACTTTAATCAACAAATTTCATATGATTTCTGCATAATGTCACGCCCACACCATATGACTGTTCCCAGTTAGGCATACGGCTTGGTGCGACCAACATGCTTCTAATTCTGTATTTCAATTATTCTACAGAAAGATTTAGTTCATAATTTATTTATTCATTTTATAAACATTTGTTCAGAGGAAATGAGTCTATTTCCTATATTCTGTAAAATATGTTGTCTTTACAACATATTCGGTTTTGTTTGACCAGTGGAAATCTTAGCTACTGGTTTATCCCATTTTTCTTATGCAACATTTATTACAACATATGTACTTAAGTTGACAATGAATTATTAAATCAACAGTTACTGTCAACTTGCAAGGATTCCGTCAACTCATTAAATTTGTATGCAAATTACATTTTATATGAAAACTTCATTATATATTTAAGACTTTTTTGAATGATGGTAGTTCTCAGATTTTTCTTGAAACTTTATTGGTTAATTTATTAACTACTTTTATTAGTTTATTATTCAATAGTAAAGCCTTAAAACAGTTTTATAAATCTTTTACTTATTCTACTATATTATATTTTCTATATATAACTTTATTAGTTCCACCGAATACTAATTGTTCCCTCTAAGAGATCTGAACTAATAGAGTTGAGAAACCAGCAAGGTGCTAGGCTTGTTTGGGAATCCTGCCAAGGAGACCTGACCAAGGTGTAACAATTATATTCTGAGAAAAGTTCCCACCAGCAAACTTATTTGCAACTAAGTTCCTTTATAGTTAGAAAAAAGGTAAGATTTTTATGGTTAGAAAAAATTGTGAAAGTTTAGGGTTAGGGTTAGGGTTAGGGTTAGGTTAGGTTAGGTTAGGGTTAGGTTTAGGGTTAGGTTAGGGTTAGGTTAGGGTTAGGTTAGGTTAGGTTAGGGTTAGGTTAGGGTTAGGTTAGGTTAGGGTTAGG